>JAVQJG010160653.1:0-12176 GCA_036024015.1 Craterocephalus amniculus
ACACACACACACACACACACACACACACACACACACACACACACACACACACACACACACACACACACACACACACACACACACACACACACACACACACACACACGAGTGGCCATAATAACATACAAAACTTTGCTTCTGAATTACTGCAACACTTATTAGCGCCATTGTTCTGTCTCTTTATTTTTCTGCCTCATCCACTGTCGGATGGAGTGACGTCATTACTTGCGGCAGTGTTATCAGATTTGTGCAGTTCTCTGGAGCCAAATGATTTATACAACTATCTTTACATAATTGCTTTTATTTCTTTAAAGCCATGAAGAGGCACCGTGATGAAAAAAATCACAGTTTCCTAAGTTTACCAGAGTAAACATGGGACTGACTTTTACTCGCTGGAGACAAGATGCAAGGCAGATGTTGAGAAGACCAGAAAAATCTGTATCTCTATCTATATATGTCTACATATCTGCTAAGCTTTTTTTTAAAATAAAATAAGTGCCACTTAATAGTTAAGTTGTATTTACATAGCTGGAAATGAAAGGCAGAAATGCCATCAGAGAGGAATAAAATAATCCATTTCTGTATTTGGACAGTGAAATGTCTTTAATTTGCTTTTTTAAAAACTCTATAGTTAAATCCGTTCAGCCATTATTTTTCTCTGGAAAATCAACAGTGCAGATAGCTCTTTTTCAGCAGCACCCTACATCATTGTCACCCTTTCCCACACATTCACACCTGGAAGCGGTCCAGCAGAAGCACACTGAGCAGCCACACCGGAGATGCTGGAAGTTAGATAAAACACTGTCACACTTTATACTCACACTTTGATGGGAGGCCGTAGCCACAGGTGATCTTGGCCTCTCCTGTCTCGCAGCCGTGGAGGGAAGCACATTCCTTTTTCAGCATGGGACCTGCTGCACGGTGGATGGCTCCGTCCACTGCAAAAAAGACGGCAGGAGATTTAAGGAGCTTGCCTGCTTACATGAATCCCCTCAAGTCTGACAGCTTACAGGAGCTGAAATGTTTGAAGTCTAGAAGACACACCGCCTGGGGTCAGAAATAGTGGAAACGGACCAGGAATGCCGACATTTGTTTAAATCTCAAGTCATCTGGCGGCTGCAACAAAAGTCTAAGCATCTGCTTCTCTGCCATTTAATGGCAGCCCAGACTGTCAGTCTGTTTAATGGATTTCAAGGCTACTGCCTTAGTTAATTACTTGATTTAATGTGTTATTAAGGACTTATCTGATTTGACTTTTTGGTCAATTAGTCTTAATTAATTAATTTTTCATAAATCTACATAACATTCTGAAATATGCATCCATCTTTGATCCCCAGCACATCTAAAGACCGTGACTCTGCTCATTTCCAGGAGGGCAATGATGCTGCAAAAGCAATTTTACAGCTGTGCCCATTATAGTTCCAGTTTGAATCCCCAACCCCTGCAGTCAGATGCATCTCCTAAAAGTTCATATTCAGTCTTGGTCTCTGCAAGTTTATCACAATCAGCTTCAAAATGATGAGCCAACAAAACAATCTGAAATTCAACATATTCCACATTGTATGAAAACCAAAGAAGGTTGTGTGATTTGATTGGCTCAAGGGGGAGTGTGTGTCTGAACACCTAAACTCAGCTTCTACAATGTATGTTTGCATATGAAGCTATAAAACTGCAAGAGTAACATTTCATTGTAAAACTAAAGTAAACTTTAATCTTTTCTTTTATCAGCGTAATGACAAAGATTTTAAGCCTGTTCAGTGGTTAGTACAAAATTATTTACTTGAACATGGACAGACAAGCTGTATGCAATTGTCTTCATAGTATCTTTGCACATTAGGTTTTATACTGTAATTAATATGTCTGGTTATTCTTCTTTTTATTTCAGTGTGTGGTTTATTTTTTTATGTATGAAAATGCTATGCCACAATTTCTGTCTATCTATCTGTCTATCTATCTATCTATCTATCTATCTATCTATCTATCTATCTAGTATGCTTTGTTGAAGCTGATTATCCAATTATTTCTGATTGTGGTTATTTTCTGTCTTTTTTATGTTAGTCTCCTTTTTCAACTTTTTACTCTCCTTTTCTCATTTCTCTGAAATCTAATATGTCACTCACACGGTAATGCTCCAGCATTAATAATCTAATGATGTCACATTAATCAGTCAGAGGAAATAAAGCAGAAGTATTACAGTCGTTTTGGGGTTTTTCCCCTTCAGCCAATTTTTCATGCTGGACTTTTTGTTATCCACGCACCTCCTCCGTTGTCCTTGAGTAATTGCGCACACCGCTGAGGCCAACAAACTGGGAACCACCAATCACAGATGTTTAGCTCCTTTAACTCCAGTACATCTCCTGGGATTTCTCCCCCAACATGCCTGCTTCCTGCTTAGCCACAGCCGAAGCTATCCTCCATCACTTCTCTGATGGCTCTCAGACGCCTCGCTCTGTGAACTCCATGCCATGGAGTAGGTAAACTGTGGGGAACTAACAAAGCCTCCTCTCAGCTCGTCTTCTCTGCTAACACATTATCTTTCGCCATGAAAACGGTAGATTACATTTTTCCCATCTGATAGTGATTATTTTATACCCAGAGAGTAAACACAAATACATTAGTCCTGCAAATATTTCTCAGAACAGGCTTGAAAGACTTTTAATATTGCAGCATGATTGCATCAGACCCTTAACGAGCATTTCAGCAACTTCAACCTTCAGCAGCATCTGTCTTCTCGTGAGATCGAGACAAAGACTAAGTTGGAAGAATATTGAGATCTAATGTTGGAGTCGGGTGTAAACGATTCGTAATTAGCCCCGAATACAACACATCTGTCAGGAGTGGGTTTGTAATGGCACTGTGAGACTTGTCAGCGCTTGGTGAAAATAGTACAATAACACCCATCCATATGTCACAGCTCAGCGTGTCGGCCCGCGGTTCTCATCGCTGTCTGACTGTATCCAGACCAGCTGTTACAGCGGTCTGTGAGCAGCTCCGGGCGGGGGTCTGATGTTATCTCAACGTTTTTGTGTTAAGTTGGCACATTGCATGCGGTGCCGAGCTGCAGTGTGCCATGTCATGCTGTGCCAGGTTCAACCGGGCTGCACTGCGAGCAAAGCATAAGTGCGAGGGTGTGACAGACAAGCTCTGAGCACTGGCTACCTCCTCAGGGTCTGCTAAAATAAGCTGAGATGTGTGAGTGTGTGTGGATGAGCTACTGTGCATGTAAAGATCCTTGTCAAGGCTTTTTTTTTCTTACTCTGAAGACTGTTTTGTTTGTATTTCTTTGTGTAAGTGCAGTGCTTCTGAGGTGACACATTGCATACACAAACTGTGGAACAGCCCAACTTTGAAATAGAGAACAAGTGTGATAAGAGGGAGAGAAAGAAAGAAAAAGAAGGAAGGGATGGGAGGAGGGCGAGCAGCAGATGTGAAAACAGTCTGGAGGGAGAAAAAGCGAAACGTTAGAAAAACAATCTAAAGAAAGAGAAATTGAAAAAACTTTTTTTTGTGGTTGTAGTTAGAGAGATGAATGAATCGCCATGTGCATATATGTATGTCTTTGTGTGTGCGTGTGTGTGCAGTCCAGACTAGCTTCATCTCCAGCTTGTACGAGTGGACAGCATAGCCTTCAGATACAGGAATGTTTCTTGACCCAATGATTGCCCTGCACACAAAGAGCAACACTGCAGTGCATGCCGGGGTAGAAAAACACACAGAATGATCACACACGCATGGCTGGACGTGGATCTGAACTCTTAGATTAAGTGGCACATTTTCAAATGGAAAGAAACTGAGGAGAACAGTTCATTTTGAGCATGTGATAAAGGATGTTACCATAACCCTATAAATCGCCAGTTTTTGCAACTTGATGAATCTTCTTAAATCACTAGTTAGAAGAATTTCCTTGCAACACAGAGGGCATTGTAGTGTCCTCTACATTGAAGTGGAAGATCATAAACCCAGCAAAATCTGTCAGAAATTCAGAACAACCAGCATCTTGCATCATAACTGCTGCAGCAAGGCTTTATTTCCAACTCCTGCTCACTGGCTGGCTTCACTTGTGTTGGAAATGTCAGAACACACAGGGTTCATTGCTCCGAACTCTGGTCCAAACGTAATGAAAACAAGTTCATGACCATGAAAAGGTGCTCACTCAGTATGTTGGTATGATACAACAGATTAATTAATAATTGTGTTAGACAAAAACCAAACTTTTAAATACAAGTAAATAAGTTACCAAAATAAGACAAAAGGTGGGGAACCCCCCTGCTGTTGAAGCACAAAACATGGTGGATTTTTCTACTTTCACTTCATTTAAATATAGGCTATAAATGTTGATTTTAAATATAGAAATATTAATGATTTATTGATAATAAGTAGTTATTTCTCCGTATAATCAATTAAGACAAGGGTTTCGTAACCATGTCAGTCTTATGCCTTTACTATCCGTGAAAACTCAGACGGAAACATCTGTTAAACTTTCCTGCTTCCGCCTACAAACCGAGGTTGAGAACCAGAGGCAACGTGACTTCTCCCGGGTGAAGCAGCAGCGAACTTCAGGGTTAGCTCCCTTCTTTGCACCCAGCAGTGGTGAAGTGACACAGTGTATTTATTGCTAAAGCTTGTAGCAAAATATTCACTGCTAAGCAGACATTTTCCAAAGATAACTTCACTCCGACACCCCCCACCACTCTGGCCGTGCATCAAACCATCAGACTGGGTGTTTCTCTCTGCTCCTCTCTAGCTCCACCACTCTTAAAGGGCCCATGCTGTTCTTTGAACACATGCAAACATCGCATCTTAGTGCAATGAGACATAATTAATCCAAAACATCAGTCAACTTTATAAAAAGGTTGTCTAATTAACTAATAGATTAGTTGACTAGTCATGCACATCCCTTAAATATATGTATCACAGGAAGAGTGAATACTTCACTACAAGCCCTCCTTCATCTTCATGTGAACTACCAGGACCTTCATGAATCATTTCAAATTAAGAAAGCATCATTTTTCAGATGGAATATATTTTTGGACCTCAAAACAGCCTTTTTTCCTTTGCTACTGTGTGGTTGCTGGTTCACAGAGTTCCTATCACACAGTGATGAGTCAGAGAGTCTTGTAATCAGAAGAGTCTCTGCTTTCTTCTGATATCTGATTTGGGTGGTTTGCTTGAAGTGGAGAAATTAGCAGAAGCTCCAAAGTGGATAGTGCTGTTCTCATGTTTTTTTTCCCATATAAATTATTGGATTTTGAATTGTGTTTTGTCTGGGTGTTAAAGCTAGGTAGAGCCTTTTCGCATGCCAAACATTAGGATTGGTGCATCTCATGCTGCTCCCTGTACAGGGGGTTCTGGTCTAGAAGAGGTTAAAGTATTTAAGTGTTTGTATGCACTGCTGTCAGGTCTTGCATGTAGCTTTGGTTTCATTAAAGGGGGACCGGTTTACAGTCCTTGATAAAGCTAACACAGAGGCATAAGAAATTATTTTACACACTGACTGATTAATACCGACTGGTTAGAAGTTAGCTCAAACAGGAAAGAGCTGACAACAACTGATTTCATTACGAAGAAGCCAAAATGTTAAAAACCACAATTAGCAAAAAGTATGTCCAAACTTAACGTGCTCTGGAGCTCGCCACAGTTCTTGACCTGAACTAGCAAACACATAAAGAAGAAGCCAGTAACAATGAAGAACCACATGGATATTCATTTTTTTCTAAAAACAGTAAAGTGTAAAGCAATTGAATGTACAGAGCTGTAAAACTATCCGATCCACTGCTCGACATCGCCAACAATTTACCACGAGCCGCACTGTTTGTCAGGTGTTTTGCTCGATAAGAAAATGTGTCCATTTGAAGAGGCCCAATACAATCAAGCTAAAAGGGGGCATAGGGCTGCCTGGAGTTGTGGGACTGGACGTGCTTTAGTCATTAACTTATACTCCCTACCTGTGCAGGCTTACTCGGGCAAGGACAACAACCCGATTAAAGCTAGGATGAACTTTAGCTGCACCTTAACTCAGCTGTATATATAAATACATTGACTAGTGCTGTTTTTGAATATTCGCCAAGCTAAATGTTGAATGAGCCTTTAGCTGTGAAAGACCATGAAATAAAGAAATGATCCATGCAGCCATCACAGTGGGCAGACAGGCTTAAGAAGATGGAAAAAATATAGAAGCTTCCTCTTTCATAGAACATGAAAAGGTTCTTCTTTGTAAGAAAAATTAGATGGAAAAACTACAGTATAACAAAAGACAGGAGAAATACCAGACCTATTTCAAAGAATGAATAATGCTATATTCCCTATCTACCTCCAAGTATTTCTTTCTTCTATCTTAAAATACTTTAAATTAGGGAAGTAACAATACTCCGAAAATCGATTTAAAATCGATTCAAACTGGTTTAAATAGCAATCGATGTAGAAAAAACAGTGCATCAAAGCAATCTGCAGATGACGTTAAAAAAAACAAAACTTCTTTTGTTCATAAAAACATTTGTTATCATTTCTATATTTATAATAATTCTTTGTTCAGTGTTAAGCTTTGTTAGTACAACAGACAATAGAACTCACAGCATTAAACAAGGGAGAAAAAGAGACAATTAATTTGGCCATAAAATACCTGAAACTAATTATGTTGGAAAGAAATCATTAAAAAATCAAAATGGAGAATTTAAAATCGAGAATCAAATCGTGGCTTGAGTGAATCATTACATCCCTACTTTGAATGTTTTACTATTACTGATCATTTATTTTTTAACATTTGCTTTTCTAAGTTACAGTTCTCCAAGTGTTGCATGATATTGGTGATTATTTGTTTTGTTAAGGCGGGCAATAATAATAAATCTCAGGTCAAAAAACAGAAAAACACCTGCTCTTTCTTTCTTCTAAAGAGGACATCCCAGATGGTTCTGTGTAACAAACCACCTGATATGTCCAGGTAAGCCTTATTGTCCACGGTGAGAATCTTCAGACTGCCCTCGGACCTGGTTCCACATTGATTTTTCAATGTGAAATATAAACATTAGTCTGTATGGTTTCTTTTATAAAAACTATGTGATTTTCTTTCTACAGTGAGTTCAGTGTCATAAATGAACACAAGCAGCTCTTGCAGCTGTTCTGCAGCCAGAACTGGTTGCATCTGCATCTGTGGAACTGACAGAATGGTCAGTGACTTTTAAAGGCACAATAAGGAAATTTTGTCAATTTCTCAGTCATGCGCCCGCTATCGACTGCTAATTCAACATCCATCATGCATCCTATCTGTGCTGTGTGCTCTGCGTTATCTTGGCTCTCGTCTTCTTGCTCTGTCTCAGCCGTGCTGTCCTCTCATTTTTTTCCTCTGAAATGTCTTTTGGAGTTTCTTTGGTGAATCAGCTATGGTGCGCAACTGCGCGTTCAAACTTGTGTGTTTATATCCGCAACACAAGGCAGGAATGCACATACAGTAACAGATGTCACTGTGCCATCCCACAAATCCAGAATGTCAAGCTTTAATGTTGAAAAGTCACAGAGTACATCACAATCTAGAAAAGATACAACACAACTGTACAGAAACTATCACAGAGGATGCAGTCTCACGATCTTTATTACATATCCAGGTGTTTTGGTAATCACATTGAAATGAATAATTTTGTTCTGCTGTAAAAAACACCATTTCAGTTTCTCATCAGGCCGACATGGAGATATTACAGCAGTGTTCTTAATGATTTTTTAATTTCATCCACTAACTGCGGCCATCACGTCCCGTCCGTTTAACTGCAAATGAGGTCGTTTTGACTACACACTCACCATATTTGCTTTACCATGAATCACCTTGTGTGCATTTATATGAAGGGAGCTTTGAGGTTCTTGTGTTTAACTCAAATTGCTTCTTGTCAAATGGAGATGAGGAGACTGGGTATGGAATAAACTGCACAGTTTCTCTCTCCTGACACAGCCTGTACTAAAGCAACTGCTTTAGTACAGTTAATAAATACTTATAAACCCAATCAGCCACTCCGTGACTCGCACCTCTCTAATGCAGAGAAACTATCCACTCATTGCGTCCACAGAAGACAGGCAATGTTGGCTCTTTTTCTCCAGGCTGAGGTAACTTCTGACTCTGTGGGAGCTGGTGTAATAGCCCAGCAGGAGCACTGCATGCCACTGAGTAGATTGAGACACTGTTTTGTCACTTCAATGCGGCCAGAAATATGAAGGGAGAATTCATGAGCAGAGGGGAGTGAAAAAGGAAAGAAATGTTTGAAGTAAGCGGTGCTCTTTCAGAGCAGACACATATCAGGTGTTTTAGCACTGATGGTCGGTCTAAGACGACCAGGAGCATCAATATTATCTATTACTTCCACAGAGCGCTATCAGTGGAGCCTGTCAGCACATGCTGCAAGAGCAACATTGACAGTCAGCGTAAAATCTTTTCCTCACAAAAAAACACAAAAAGGAAAAACTCATACAAGCTTGGCATTTGTTTTTGCGATGTCACACACTGCAGAGAAAATTAAACGGGTCAGCCGCAACGTTCAGGCTGCTGGCAGGATAAATTAACAACATTGATCATCTTGTTAAAGAACAACATTGTGCAGGAAAACCTTTGGTCCTGGCATTCATGTGGATTGAGCATCCACCTACCTAGCATTGCTGCAGGCAAAGCACACCATCTCCATGGGAACGGCACTCCCCCATCAGGACAATGTGCCCTGCCACACGACAAAAACAACTCGGGGACGGCTGGAGAAGCACAACAATGACCCAAAAGGCTTGCCATGGCTTCCAAACTCTAAATCCTCCAAAATGGATGCAAAGGAGACATAAAAAACAAATCATCTGTTAATCACTTATTTAATGTGCATATTTTTATCCTTATAGTAAAAGACTATTCCTAATGTATTTGTCATTTATGTATCATAACACAAACATGAATCACCGAGGTGTCAAAGGGTACTTGCTGTTCATACTCCACTGACTCCCTCACATGCAAATTGGGCGCCTAAACAACTCAACGATCAGCCATAATTGGCAACAACTGATGCCACCGACGGACCTCAACAGATTAATGAATTAGTCATGAATTTAATTCATATTAATAGACACTGAAAAAAATCTTAGAAGTGTCAACCTCATTTCCATATTAAAAGAACAACATTCATTATTGAGCCTTCGTTACCATAGAAAATATCACATCAGTGTTTTTGGCCACCGAAGCGCAGTCTTCCAGGATGGAAGGGGTTTGAGGCTGACAAACAGCCCCAGAAAAAATAAAATATATAAGCAAAGAAGCATGGAAAGACCAGACAGACAGAGAGAGACAGGAGGGGAGATTGGAGTCTGGATGGCGATCGGGAGCACAAAACAGGGGGCATGCAGGTGAAAAGAATGGGTAAAAACAAAAAAAAGGTAATAGATGAATGTTGAGCAAGAAATAAACAGGGATGAGTTAAAAACAATGCAATCCATGGACAAATTTTTTATTGTGTTCTTACTGTTTAATCTAATTTTTGAACATGTGGTGATAGTGTTTTTTCCATTTTTTTCCATAGAGCCTGCTACGCTTCGTCCCGCAAATGAAGCTCCTAACGAAAGAATAAAGGGAATTTGAATTTGAATCAAATAAAGGAAGAGGGAGGATATGAATTATTATCAGTGCTTTGGCTTCTTTAGACCAGCAAACAGCCAACAAACAGGCGGCTGACCAGTTTAGGTGGCATCACATCTCTCTCACAGGCCCTGCACTGCCTGACTCTGGAAAGGAGGGGGACTGCTAGGTGATAATTGGCGATATGCTTACCTGGCCGAGAGCCTGCAAACCCCCTGGCAGGGCACACACACACACTCTAGCCTGTTGTAATCTATTGCCAGGACAAGCTTTCCCCCCTGCAAACTCCAACCAAACACTATTTACCAGTAGAAGCACACATACGCACAGGTAGATTGACATTAGAATAAAACCAATCCCAATGTCTCCCCTTTGGAATACTAATCCGGCTGCCCTTGCCAGCTGACCTCTTATAGGCCAAACAGCCTGTCTGTCAAACTAATGGGGTGGAACGCTGGCATATTGCTTTCCCACAATCCCTCAGCACAGCCGGGACACTCATTTACTTCAGTCAGCTTGTTACCAAGGCAACATTTAGGATGGGTCTCGTGTTGGATGGACGCTCAAACATGCACAAGGCTTTATGAAGCTCTATATGCAAGCATTCACACAAACACAGCGCAATCTGTTAAATGGAATAAATGTGTCACACGCAAAACGCACGTGTAAATACGACTGTCGCTAACAAAAGAGCAAAAAACTAATTTGTGTGTCGCTGAGACACAGAGAGCGCCGTCTGCATGTGGAAAGTACACAAAGTGCTCTTTGCCACTTGTCTCAGCTCTACGCTCCGAAACCAATCTTCCACTCTGCCTTCATTCGCAATGCATGCTCTCTTTTTCATTTGTCCTGAAAGGCGAGCAGACAAGCCTATTCCCTGCCTGCGTTTCTCTCCCCATCCGAACGGGGAGAAAGCATTGGGGAGGCTGCAGACACGCAGGGACCACTCTCAGCACACGGTATCAGACCCTCTTCCATCTCTTGAGGATTGATTGTAGATGTCAGCTCGCACAAATTCCGTCTAGCTTTTCACTGCAACAAGAAATCTGCTCAGAAGATTTGCCCCTCCCCACCAAAACAAATTAGAAAATGTAAGGAGATTAAATTTTAATTGTGATCTTGCTCATCTGTTGTGCATTGAGTGCAGACTCCTTTAAAATAACTAAAGCAGTTGTATTCAGGCTGGCGTCTACATTTCTGCTTCACATCCCGTGCAACTCTTTCCCCACAGATCATGAGCCGGATCTGTGACACCAGCTGCCTGCGAGCGTTGGAAACCGTCTCTGATCTGCAAAAATGTCAATGTAGTCCATATTTTAGACTATACTTATCAATAACACTCAAACCTCAAGCATCGTTTGAAAAAAATCTGACTCATGCACAATAAAATCTAAATTGAGCTCAGAAAAACTATAGATAGGGTTAATGGGGGTCCTGATCTTGTTCCTAGTGATTATGCAACAATCCCTTCATAGAAAAGATGGAGGACTAAATCCGCAGCTATTATTTAAAACAAAGCTCATATGATGCTACAGCAGTAAGAGTTAGCCAGCTCAGTTGAGGTTTTTTGTCCCGAAAAGTAATGCTCTTCCACAACTCAGCACTGAAACACTTCCCATAGATTACTTCATAAAGCAAATGCACAATAAAGAACTTTGAGAGATAAAAGTGATTTACCAATCCAATACACTGGATCAGTATCAGGCTTATGCTGTCTTTATTAAGGAAGTTGTGTATAAGCCAGATGTGACCAGTCCACTTTAAATACAATAGAAATAACATCCCTATTAGGGCCGGTCTGTCCTCTATCAGTTACATCCATTCAATCAGGAGCTACTGAGTCATTTTTTAGGGCCAAAGCAATTTCTCAGCAATTCATTTGCTGAGAAATTGCCAGAAGCAGCAGATAAACTGAGCTGAAGTATCAGTTGATAATGAGAAAAAGGTGGATGACTGAATCCCAAGAGGGTTTCCTTCTTAACTCCGACTGCTGTAACCTCATGTGGCTTGATAGTATATCTGGACAAGGGACAAAAACTGTGGGTTTTTCTGCCCAATCTTATTTGTTTTAAAGCGCTGCCTCATCAAAGGATGTAAAGACTAATGAAAAAAACTCTTGCTATACATGATCAGGGCTGTCAGGATAACAAATTTTAGGCTTAACTGCATGCAAACTGTCTTGATCATCAAAATTGAGCTGTTTTATTTTTTTATTTTAAGCCCTTTTTATATGGTCGAATAACCCTAAATAAGACAACATCAACATGCACGCATGCTCACTATGTTTGCTGCACTATGCTATAAAGGGAGGGCACAGTCCATTTTGTCCACATGGAAACATGTTTATAACGTCTCACATGGAGGCTCTGACTATAGCCACTTTCACACTGAAATTAACGCGTCGACGCAGGTTTTTCAAAGCCGCGTTAACCCGCGATCAATCGGCATTTGGCTCCTTTCACATCGGCAAAAAAAACGCGCATCTGATCCTCTGCTGGCAGCAGCGTTGCTCACAGATGTGAGTCTGGTGATGCAATCACGCTGCGTTCACGTTAACAATGTTACCCAGAGCAACAGAAATCTAGGC
>JAVQJG010160665.1:0-10080 GCA_036024015.1 Craterocephalus amniculus
GCATTTTATGTCAAACTTGTTAACTCATTTGTAATTAAATGTGTAAAATGCAAGTAATTAACAAAAATATAATTTAAAACTGAGGGAACATGAAGTTTTCAAGTAGGTACTTGTCTTGGATTTTATGCTGAGTTGCATAAATTCCATTTTGGCAGCCGCAGAAGACTACTCCTTGCTTATTCATAAGCAATGAAGCTTTAATAACAACCAGTGATTATCAAAAGCAAATTTCTCTATACCTTTAAGCTCAAAGATAAGGACAAGTACAAAGATTAAATTTACCTACAAGGCTTCCTCACCTTGATTTGAATGTAAGTAATTAGCTTCTGCAGTACCATGAGCAAATCTTGGCTTCCAACAGGGATATCTGCATGAAAGCACAGGGTGTTATACACTATCAAATTTTTACGATAATTATAAAAACAAGTACATGTCTTGACAGATTTATTAATGGGTACATATGAATAAATTCGTACCTGCAGGGTACAAAACTTGGTCAACAAAGTGAATGACGCCATTTGTGGCCATGATATCAGATTCTGGGATTTGGACAGAATTCACTTTCACCGTGTTGTTTCCCTGAGGTAGATAGTTAACACAATTATTGATAGCAAAATGGGGAATGAGTGATTGGAATTAATACTGAGCTCCAGTAAAAATAATTAGCTTGTATAGCCTTTGAACACAGGAGGAGATTTAATCAGACTAGCTGACTCACTGTTCCATAAAACTAATGATAGTAACTAAAGGCACATTTTTGTGAGCTGTGCTACTTAAAAATGAGAAAAGATATAATTTCGGAATTTATCTGGGCAAAAAATTCTGAATAAAATGCTTACAAAAATCATTCTTAGATTGCTGCCCTGAAGAGATTTGAGAAGGTTTGTCACCCCACCCTCCAAACCACCACCAATGACAATACCATTACTAAAGTGATACAGAAGAATGGTTCTGAGAGCATTTATGTCACCTGGAATGAAAAACAGAACATATGTAATCTTTTAATTGATTTTTTCACAAGCAATTTAAGTGTGTGAAATATTAAAATATAATTACAGTGAAATAGACTTACTCTTCAACAAGGTCACATCTCTCTCGCTTAAACCAGCAAAGGCCTTATCGCTTGGGGCAAACAGAGTGAAATCTCCCTCTTGTTTGAGCAAGTCAGTCAGACCAGCAGTCTCCATAAGTGACAAAAAGATCCTGCAGCACAGAAAAGAAACTAGTAACAAAAACCAGTGAGAACTAAATATTTCTGCTGACAGCACTAATTCCCATTTGTGCCATGGGGATTTGATGGAAAGATACAGTTATGTGTCTTAAAGATATGTACATGTGTGTACAGGTATGTTAAGTACAGATATTTCATGGAAAGATGAGAGTGTTTTGTTAATATTGTCCAGTGCTTACTTGAAACCGCCATTTTCTGTGAGAATCTCAAACAAAGTTTTTTCTGCAGGTTTCAACAGAGTCCTCATGAGATGAAGGGCCCCATTGCTTCCTTCTTTACTGCCTCTTATCAGACAGGAATTCTCAATGCAAACAGCCTACAGATAAAATACAAAAAGGTAAAGGCAATTAGATCAATTAAACATCTTAAACATGATGTGACTCATGAGTAAATGACACATAAACATACTGTATGCACATAAACTGTGTTAAACAGCAATATGACAGACCGTGCGGTAAATGAAGACTCTGAGAATTTTCCCCCCAATGGTCTCCAGGCGTTGGCCGTTGTAAAGTTGTCCCAGGCCTATCTTGTTCTTCAAAATGTGGTTCTCCAGGATTATCCTGAGGAATCTCTGATCCATGCTCATCACCTCCTCTTTAAAGGAAAAAGTTGATTTTGTATTTTGTCATGTGAAATGATTGCATCACATATTTGCAACTAATGTTTGGGAAGTTTTTATTATTTTGGCAACAATAACTCATGAGTAGCAGCTGCAGCTGCCTTCTTTGCTCTCAGCGAGTTGACACCACTATAGGAGATTGCCCTTTTCTCAAATATGACTGAAAAGGCCCCAGGCTGCACCTTAGTATCAGTTGTGTGTTAAAAAAATTATATCTCTTACCAGGATATTTTTTTTCCAAAACCATTCAAGTAGATTTTGCATTTCATTAATTTACTTGCCCCAGTATTCAGTACATATTTTGCATGTGAAAAGGTCTAAAAAAAACCAGGGATGTATAAATCAATACGCAAGATGAATTTAAAATGTTTCCTTTTACTTTAGACTACATCTAAAAGAGAACGAGCCAGCATTCATATTCCGCCACCTTCTGAGTGGAAAAACAGACGGTATTCATCATGTAATGAGCAGTTTGAGACTCACCGGTGAAAGCAGAGTTGAGGGGGGCCAGCAAAGTGTACTCAGCTTCTGCTCTCATGGCAGCAGAAAGGCCCAGCTCAGACACCATGTCACCAAAGGTTGACTGGGAACTTCCCAACAATTCCATTGCCAGCTTAGCTGTAAGAGGTGCAGACATTCCATACTGTTAAAACTTAACTAACCGATACAACATATTTTTCAGTGTTAAGAATTGTTTGTTCAAGTCAAGAAAGGAGCAGAATTGGGAGTCTAACCTGAGTCTGGCATGAGGACTTGGTCAATGAGGTGGATGACACCGTTGGTGGTGACAATGTCTTTTTTGAGCACCATTTTAATGCCATTAACTGTTAAACTTTCGCCATCACAGCCAATTTCAATGTTGTTTCCCTCCAGGGTCTCATAAGAAGTTCCAGCCATGATGGCCTCAGAGCACTGGACTGAGTCCAAGAGGTGGAAACCCAGAAGAGCTGAAACCAGATGACATTTTAAGTTATCCTGTGGTTAAGTTGTATAGTTAGATGTTTATTTGATGCATTGACATTTTTATGTTTTGTCTCATGTTAAATTGCAGCTGATGAAATATACTCAGGAAACCTGAAGACCCCTTGGATCCCTGAGGTCCCTCTGTGAAAGGACTTGAGACGGTTTGTTTTACTTTGTGTAAAGTGGTTATAATCTCCCAGGGCAAGCAAAAAAATTACTGAGAAGTTGCCAGTTTGCTCAGCTTGTTCAAAGAGGCAGCTGTTTCCTGACGTGTAGTGCAAATGTGAAATCAAATTTGTTGCAAAATATTATTTAAAGCCTTAAACTTCTTCTTATTAACATGATGTATATGCTTTAAAATATTTTTAAAATGTGTCCAAAATAATTATGATGAATTATATGTTAAATTGTGCATTGGGGTACAGTATTTGCATATAATGCTAAATTCTGGTATCCTCCAAATATATTGTAATGTCATGTTATGAATGTGAACAAACTCAACGTGTAAAAAATGTGTAATATGTATGTAAACTTTAAGCAATAGATGCATTTACCTTTGAGGACATCCTTGTCAGCCTGGAGCCGTTCCAACACATCACCGCCAAGCTTATCAAAGGCTTCGTTGGTGGGGGCAAAGAGAGTGTAATGTCCTGGCTGACCCAGTTTCTCCAACAGTCCAGCTGTTTGAGCCATGTCCTAGAAGATGTTTTCACCAGCTGGGTTATATTAACTGAACCTCAAAACACATAAAACAAAGTACAAATATTTTTCTACGCTGTATTTACTTACACTGAGTGTTGTCAAGTCATCATTAACCTCAATGTAGTCCTGGATGTTGTTTCCAATAGCACTAATGACACGGTCAATGACGTGTACAACTCCGTTGGTGGCAATCTGGTTACCATAGATAATCCTAGCACAGTTCACAGTCACCACCTGCACGTAACATACACTTTACTTTTGTACCACCCACATGCTTTTTGTCTTTTAATTTAGTTCATCTGGAAGTGGACAACAAAATGGAAATACTCACCCCATTGGCATAATGGTTAATATGAAGACCAAGGTCGTTGTACATAGAAGTGACTGTCAATCCATTCCTTAAATCTTTGGTCAAGAACCGTTTGTTGGCCATGTGATAATGCAGGGCATTGTACAGTTCAATGTTGACATTGCTGACCAGTGCATTCCTCACTGTCTGTTAAATGATCAAAATAAAATATTAAAATGATGCCAACAGAGAAGTTATGTTTTTATTTGATTGGCCTTCACTTACCTCGTCCAACAGTTCCCATGCTTCATTGCTGGGAGCAAAGAAAGTAAAGGATCCCGATCCCTCAATCTCAGGCCTTAGTTTAGAAATGTCAGCATATTTTTGGGTTGACGTAGCTTTCACAACACCCAGACTGCCATAAACGTGGTCGATAGGTGCAACTAGAAAACAAATATGTGATATTAAATACTAACCAGTGTGTCTTCAAATGATTGTATAAAAGAAGACAATGTGTCAGCTATTTGGACAGCATGCCATGGCATATTTCCCTGTGCTCTTTTAAAAAAAATACCACACAGCTGGTCAACATATGTAGGATTTGCCTCATCTAACCTTTATGCACTTAATACACTGTGGCACAGACTGTACCTGCAGGACATCCACGCATTCCCTCCAGTTTGATGTAACCTGGGCAGCACTCATAGAGCACAGTCCTGCAGTCAAAACATAAAAGTCACTCAGCTTAGTGTTGAACAAGCTTTTATGTAAATTATTACTGTTTTTATTGTCATTATTAATAAGGTTTTTCTTCTGACTGTTATGCTTTTAGCTGAGTAATCCTTTTTGTTGTGCAGTTTCTTTTTGGTTTTTTTTTTCGTTTGTGGGTTTTTATTCCAAATGTTACTCATTATCCATTATCCACTGCATTTTCCCAGCAAACCATGTGGTCCAGCAGTTTGAGCCAGAACTTAAATGAAATGGTGCCTTGAGGCTTAAGCTACCATTTCAGTAGTCAAAGTCTCACATTTCTCTGTGTTTTAGCCAATCAGTTAGTTTAAATAACTGTTTGCATTTAAAAATCTTTTTAAAAAGTATTTTGTTAACACAACAAACTTGAATTTTGATGGATGGCAGATGGGCTAAAAACAAGTGTTTTCCCCTCCACTTTTTCTTTTCTCAACTTATATAGCAACAGATCTATTAGGCAAAGTAATTTTTGAGGGTTGAAAAACCTGCAGTGCTTTATCCTTGTTTTGCCTGAAAATATAGCCTGAGGTGAATTGTAAAATCAAAGCGCAGCTGTGAGATTTAACTTGCATAAGCTCGCTCAGTCTTGTTGAAACTACAACACTTTGGAAAACTGTGGAGATGTACATTTCACCCTAAATAAGGAAAAGGTATTTAGCTATGAAAAAGACCCATAAGACGTAAAGAACAGCCCAGATGTAGCTGTTAGTGGTAAATCATGCCATATGTGCTCAGAAAGAACCATGGGAAGTTTATTTAGGTAGATTACTCTTTTTTATTGTTAGAGAAGTTGCTCCTGCTCCAGCTTCCAGCTTTACATAATTAAAGTAATCATGGCAAGTAGTACAAGAAAAAAGAAATCATGTATTTTTTGCTTTATAACTTACAAACTACATTGTGTAAAATGAAGTACTATATTTTACATGCAACACTTGTTCCTTACTGTCAGTTTTGTGCAAAATGTGCAAAGCAGGAAGACCTCCATGTGAGTTATTTTGTGGAATGTCTATGATTGAAATTACATATGAGTAATTTTGCAGGAAAGAATATCAAGCAGATTTACTATTAACATAAAATATGTCGGCAGCCAGACACCATTAGTAACGGATTACTTCACAATGAGTCAAGACTTCCCAAGCAGAGAGTTAACAAAGGCACATTGTTTTATGTCTCATCCGCTGCTGATGTTTCTGACAAGGTATAGGCCCCTGGTTCTGGGTAAAGTCTAACTGCATGTCTGTAACAGCTGTATTTGCATCAAGGTTGAATGCAGTTGCAGGAAGTGGGATGAGATCACAGAAGGCCTATTGGGGCAGAGTCAGCAAAACCCTTGTTATATTGCTTTCCCACACTGAAGGATTGTCTTTGGCCATGGAAATGGAAACTTCTGACAGTCAGCATCTTTATGAAAGTCCGGTTCCATTGCAAAATTTGATAACATTTTATAAAGCAAGTTTTATGCAATGTATGTGGCTTTATAATGCAACACATCACTGTTAGGCACTCATGTGGTAAAGCAACACTTTCTTGGAGACAGACCCAGTTTGAAACCAGTAATGTTCACTGGGTAGGTTTGGCTGGATGTGCAAAGTTAAACTGAGTCCTTATTGGAACATTAGAAATAAAAACTCATTTTGAGCCATGCCAAGTGACTCATTCAGGTCAACCAAACAGTTTTAGGTGTTAAAATTGCAGTAACAGCATTTGATGTCTATTTTCTTTTAATTTGAATTTTGTTGAAATTTTGGTTTTATAAAAATATGTCTGAAAAAGAAATCCATCCAAAGAAGGCTTAATAGTATCACTTGACTCATCATGAATAACTAGTCAGTTTAAAGGGCCATGACTTATAACATAGCCTAGCATTAAGATGCGGATTCACTGTACTATATGCATGTAAGAGGGAGAAAAAGAGTAACAGACTCAAAAGTAGGCATTGCTAAAACTGCTGAGCCAGCTGGAACAATAAGGGAAAAAAGAGGTTTTAATGATTGAGTTGAATGTGTTTCCATTCATGAATACAGTCAACATTTCGCCGCCACATCATATCCTGGAATCAGTGGTTCACCACTGTGGCATCCAGCGAGGACCAGTCTTCAAACGCTATGAAAATCCTTTTGCAGTTTATAGGATCAAATAGGATTGTCCTCAATACAAAGAGTTAAAGGCTTGCTCTGTAAATGTGTTTTTCATTTTATGCTGTAGTGTAATTCAAAGTAAGAAAACAGATGTCTATCTGTGTGGAAACATCCAAGTTTCCATGAAACCCTTTAAGACAAAGTAGGAGTAGACTGGGACGCAGACAGAGACAGGAATCATTTTCAGACACTCACAAAAGTGAACCTTGAGTCAGATTTTTGTTTTCTGTGCTCTCTGAATTTACATGTAATGTATTTAAACCAAGTAATCTGATGAGACTTAACAACACTTACGCTTTTTTTCCACAGATGGCCCCTTGGTACCAATTGCGACAAGTGCTGAAGTACTTCTTCTTGGTTCCCATGACTTGCTGAAGTGCACAGACATTGGGTCTGATGAGATTTGTTGGAGTAAAAGGGACAACCAATATTAAGCAGGTATAAAATTGGCAATGATGTCCTGAAAATGACATGACTTACATGAAAAAGATTATGTGAGAAACGGCCCTGCTGGGTAAGACTTCAGACTGTCAAGTTTGAATAATTATCTGGCAACTATCCTTGCTGCTTCTGAAATCTGGCAGTCAGTTATGAATAATGATAGCTATGCCTGCTGTGCATGAAATAAATCAGCTCTGAGTTATGATTCAGTGACTATAATCTCAGTTGTTCATAACTATTCAAAATAAACATTATTCAATGACACTTTGCCACAATTTGTGAAACAATAGATTGCCTAGCAAGATAGATTTTCTTGAATGAAAAATAACACAAGTGTGCAGAGATGATGAGCACTCATGCTCATTCAGCTCAAGATTCATGCATGGACAATGAGAGAACATGGCACAGAAAGTAGGACACAAAGCAAATAAAAACACACAAAACATAATATTTATGGACTTACCCTTCTTTTTTTGCTCTAATTCGACTGTGGGAAACTATTTTGTCATAAGCTGAAGAGTCAGCATAGTCAAATGTAGAGAGCACAAAGAGTGCAAAGGCAGCCACAAAGAGGAGCTTCATCCTTGATTTCCGCAAGCCCTTCCAGTCCCAGAGTAGTGGGAGCAGACTCAGCCGGAGTTTATATACCACAAGTCTTTCCCACCACTCTAGGAGGATGGTAAAATTTCTTACTTATAAGGACCACCCAGAACCCTTGAAATTGCATGGTTCTCTTGAACACTAGGCTTAACCACTATTTGTGTAATGAAAGGCCATCTATGAAATAATCAATTAATTACATTTTCTTTTTTAAATGATTTGTAGAGGACAGTTTAAGAAAACTAATTAACTTCTCATGTCAGCACGTTACAAGATGCATAGAGCTTTCATCCATTTCCACAAAAACAGTAAGCTCCTTTAAAACATTTTCTTGCACTATTTTGTACCATTTAAGGGATAGCCTTGACATTAAGTGTGGTTTTTGGTCAATTTGATTTAAAAGTGTGTTGTTCTATTCATATTTTGTAACAATTATATGTTTTTTTTTACATAACAGCACATTTCTAATATTAGATATAGTGATCAGGTGAGGTACTTGGATGTAAAGTTAAGTTGTATTTGGTCCAAAAAGGTGAATTAATTTTAGTTTGAAAACTTTCAAACAAAAAAAAATAAATACATAAATAAATAAATAAATAAATAAATAAAGAAAGAAAGAAAGAAAGAAAAAAAGAAAGAAAGAAAGAAAGAAAGAAAGAAAGAAAGAAAGAAAGAAAGAAAGAAAAATAACCAAACAAACAAAGAAAGAAAAAAAGAAAGAAACAAACAAACAAAGGAAAAAAGAGAGAAACAAAGAATGAACGAACCCTGGGTGTATCCTGCCTCTATCTGCTGAACTAGGCTTCAGCGACCCCATCATCCTGTATTAGAAGGAACAAGATGATTATGGGATGATGTTAGAGGTGTCCTGACAATACCGCAAATATTCACCACCTCTAAATATTTAACTTATTGATTTGTTTAAAAGAAAATTACCATCTGACACTCCCTGCCGCAAGCATTTTACCATATTGTTTTATAAAATCATATTTCCAAACATTTGTCTGTCCGTCTATGTTCTAGCAAAAGACCTGTGAACTACGCAACCATTCATTTGGTAAAAAAGGGGAAACAATATAATACTTTCACTCTGACTGCAGGGTACAGTTGTAGAGTGCAGTTGTTTCTTTGCTTTTCTGGCTTATATAATAGCTGAAATTAAAGGCTGTAAACAGCCTGAGCAGCCTGTCTTCTTTTGAGAATCTGTAAACATAAAAACATTACTTTAAAGACAGATTCAGCTCAAACTGAAAGAAAATCAGCTGCAATGCTAGTTTCACAAAAACAGCTAAACTGGATGTGAATTTCTTCTGCAAAGACTAATATTTCTGCTGGTGAAGCAAAGGCTGAATTATAACACACTGTATGCTATGTGTATGGGTCTACACACACAAACCAACACTGTCCTCATCTGGCCAATGGATTGAACATGGTTCAATGTTATTATTGCACAGGTGTGGCGCTTGTCCCTCAGGGTTCCATTAAAATGATGCCCCCTTCAATAGTGGCTCCATTTGCTCTTTAGATTTAACACAGGCCATATGTCTAGCAGGAGGCAAACAGCTGAAGGGGTTTAATTGACAGAAAAATCAACATATTTGGTTGTGTGTGCATGCGCGAGTGAGTTTTTGTGTGATGGTGTGCTAATGGCGGATGTGCTTGGCCGTGAGGGGCTCGCTTTTAGGGTCAAGTATTCATCAAACTGAGTTTGGACAAAGGAAATAAATAAGAAAGTGGTAAACAAGGAAGCAAGAAAGAGATTCTACAATTTGAAAGTGAAGGATAAAGAGGAGGACGTCAATCTGCATGTCAGTGTCTGAGTGATTCTATAATTAGGGGTACATTTCAAGTCCATGGAGTTTGCTTGTAAATTTTACCAAATATCATTGGTCATTATTTCAAACAATGACCAGTTTTATTTTAGATGACATTACTATTTCCATTAATAAAAAAAAATAAAACGTTCCTTCATTTGTTTTGATAAAATTGCAAATTTCAAATTGGAATTTGCAGCTTTTGTGCTGTCCGAGTTTTTCAGTCTCAAGTTTGCTCTTTAAACTTAACAACAGAACATACATTTTCAAATAAATTTCAGCATCTATTGTTTAAAAATAATAATTTAAACATGGCAAAGCTGTTTTAAAAACTATTTTAAACATTTTTGAGTAAAAAATTATTAACTTTGTGTGAGTCCGAGAAATCGCTGTCAACTGTGTTACCCAATGATAAAACCCCTATAAATCAGCAATGGTTTGCTCCAAAGTCACAAGACTTACATTGGAGGAAGGCTCATCCTTTTTGGAGGGAACTCTGAAGAGAGTGTGGCAAATTTCAACTCCTCCTT
>JAVQJG010160752.1:0-17807 GCA_036024015.1 Craterocephalus amniculus
TGCTTGTTGATCAATTCAAATGTGTGAAATGCAGCTAAACTGACACAAGAAGCAGAAACTGCTGCCACTGACTTGTGCTCAAGTATTACTATCCTGTGCTGCAAATAGAGCAATTTAGCCCGAGTTTCATGGATTTTGCATAAGATAAAATTGGTTGCTGACTCGCCTCTGGAACAAAAGCTAAACAGATATCTCGTACAGAGATAATCCCTGAGAAATATGTTTAAACACAATTTCTCAGTGGTAATGGAAACTTGAACGAGTTGCCTCAAAATGGAACAATGAGCAAATCAGATGACTCAGGATGTTGACTTCATGTTATAGAGTCATATATGTTTATTTCTATCCACCCTGGAGGGCTTTTATTTGCTTGCAGATTAACTGTAAACTCTGTGGGCTCATTTATAGAAACAAACATGAACTGTCATTTCATTTCTGATTTATTCCTGCTTCAGTCTTTAAACTTGCCACATCTTCCATTCCCTACTACCGCCTTACCAACACTCTCATAGACACACTGCACCAGCGAATCCACATGGGCATTTAGCCTCGCCGCAGTCTAACGAGGGTCATTTCTCGCCATCAGCCTGAGACATCTCCCATCCTCATAAAACATCTCCACTTAGCCTGCAACCTTTTGTTCTAACACAGTGATGAACATTCACATTTTTCTGCAGCTTATATTTCTATTTCTCGCCATGTCTTGCCCTGCTGTGAGTTTAATTCCATTATATCCACTTGGTGAGGGAAAGAGACAGCTCATTAAAAGGAGGAAAGACCTGGCAGTTTAAGTAGACATAAAGAAGAGGTTGAAAATGTAAGAAGGTGCAGGGGGAGGGGGTACAGGCAGGCTGAGTTAAGAGCATTTTAGCTAATTTCTTGTTCGTGTAATGTGTCTTGCAGGGCTTGTTCGGGATGATGCTGTGTATGGGAAAGAAGCTGTGCCGTGAGAGAGGGCAACGTGGGTAAAAGAGACATGCGACACCCAGCCCTGCACCACTGCCACCTCTTCCTGGGCGGGGCCTTGCTGCTTCTCCTGGTCAGCTCAGCTCTGAGCTGCCCCGCCCGATGTGAGTGCTCTGCCCAAAGCAAGTCGGTCAGTTGCCACCGCAAGCGTCTGCCCAGCATCCCTGAAGGCATCCCCATTGAGACGCGCGTCTTGGACCTCAGCAAGAACAAGCTACGCACCATTACGCCAGACAACTTCTCCTCCTTCCAACAGCTGGAGGACCTGGATCTCAGCGATAACCTCATCAATGCGGTGGAGCCTGGATCGTTTCGCTCACAGCTTGCTCTACGCTCGCTTAACTTCCGCAGTAACATGATTCAGATGGTTCAGGCTGGTGTGCTGTCAGGCCTGACCAACCTCACCCACCTTGATCTGAGCCACAACCGACTGGTGATTCTCCTGGATCATGCCTTTCAAGACCTGCGTAGGTTGACTTCCCTGGAGGTGGGTGATAATCAATTGGTTTTTGTCTCTCAGCGGGCCTTCACAGGATTACTTGGACTTCAGAGTCTCACCTTGGAACGTTCCAACCTCACGGTGGTCCCGACTGATGCTTTGGCACATCTTCACAGTCTGGTTAAACTGCACATGCGCTACCTGAGCATTAGTTTTCTGAAGCCTTTCTCCTTTAAGAGGTTATCTCGTCTGCGCCATTTAGAGATTGACATGTGGCCCTGGCTGGAGAGTCTGCCTCCCCTCTCACTGCATGGCCTCAACCTCACAACATTGTTCATAACCAACACTAACCTATCTGCCTTCCCCGGTGCAGCACTGCGCAATCTGCCCTACCTCACACATCTCAACCTGTCCTACTGCCAAATCCAGCACATCCAGCACGGTGATTTGGGCCAGCTCCCTCATCTGCTGGAGCTCCACCTCCAGGGGGCTCGGCTGGTTTCCATAGAGCCCTTTGCTTTTGTGGGCCTTAAATCTCTGCAGCTGCTGGATGTGTCCCAAAACCGCCTGGACTCCATAGAGAAAGGGGTGTTTGCCTCACCAGACGCCCTGCAGAGGCTTTGTCTCGGTGGAAACCCGTTAGTGTGCGACTGCAGGTTGCTGTGGCTGCTCAACAGCCACAAGCCACCCTCTCTGCAGATTCTGGACATCCAGCCTGAGTGCATCGCACCTGACCACCTCATGGGGAAAACACTCCGTGACCTTAAGGAGCCACTGGTATCCAGGTATATGACCTGCACCAAACCAAGGATTGGACCCAACACGACACAGCTGCTCATGGTTGACGAGGGTCAGCCTGCCCGCCTGAGCTGCATGGCAGAGGGAGCCCCTCGGCCGTCTGTAGTCTGGATTACGCCACACAGACGCTACATTACAACCAAAAGCAGAGGTAGAGTGGAGGTCCAGCCGGACGGCACCCTACAGATTAAGGCAGCAGAGCTACATGACAGCGGGGTGTACTTGTGTATCGCCAGCAACCCTGCTGGAAACGCTAGTTTGTCAGCATCTTTAGCTGTAAAGAGCATGGGCCTTGGGGACAGATCTCACCACAGCAACAGAAGCTCAAATTATTTGACAGACTTTAACAGTACATGGGGGAATGGAACAATACTGTATAACATGACAGTCCCTATCGACATAAAGACTATCATTATATCTACAGCGATGGGCTGCTTGTCCTTCCTAGGTGTGGTCGTCTTCTGCTTCCTGCTTCTGTTTGCCTGGAGCCGGGGGAAAGGACGGCACAGGAGCAACTTTGATATCGAGTACGTCCCCCGTAAATCCAACGGGGCAGCTGCAGACGTGGCAGAGACGAGCGGCCCAAGGAGGGTCAACATGAAAATGATTTGAAATTGATGCAGACTGATGCACGCAACAGAAATGACGACATAGTGCACACATATCAGCTGAAAAAAAAATTTGGGCTTTTTTTTTTTTTTTCCTTCTTTTATGACAAAGTGGATTTGTGACAAACGAAAGTGATGTACTATATAGTGGGTGTCAATATGACGGTGATCTAGTGATAAAGTGGACATGTGAATATAAAAGTGATATATGAAACCGTGGACGTGTTTATATGACATAATGTTCTCATACAGTACACTGAATATAAAACTATAACCAACATATCAATATGGGAGTGATATAGTGTTGCACTAGGCATGTCATTCCGTGGTGATGTGATGAGTAATGATATCGTCGACTCACCGTGACATCAAGGTGAGGGAGGGAGCCGCTGGTAGTGACAGGGACGTCTGTACGTTGGCACTGCAACTGTCATCACTGCAACACACCAGGACTGAATTGTCTAATACCCCCATCTTAGCTGCAGTATGAAAGGTGTGCGCTGGGTTTATGTGTGTGTGTGAGCGCGCGTCAGTGTGCACGTGTCGCATTTGTGTGTTTCTTTGTGCATGTGCACGCATTGCCTTTCTTGTGGGATGGAATAATTCAAGTGAATAATGGGGTCCAAAGCATTTTTCCAAGCCTTTTTGTTTGTGTATGGTTATTGTAACAACAGTAACGTCACTGTTTGATGAAAACAGAGAATTACCTTGAGTAGATAAAATGCAATTTTGAATACAAACCTAAAGAAATGCTGCAGAAAGTAGATCAGTTCTCCCCTCTCCCCTCCCCCTCACCCCAAGCAAGAGCTTTGTCTCTGCCTTACTTTTTCAGCTAAACAACAAGTTTTTCCTCACAGACAACAGTAGCCAATGGTGTTATTGTTCTGAAAAAGCCTCCAGCCATAGAAAGGACACGTTAAACCCGTTTCATAACATAATAAATCATGGGCAGATTTTCCTGCCAGACAAATCCCTCGATATGATATAAAAGAGTCGGTGGCCAGACACAACGGCAAAGATTTACTGGCCGGTGTCCTCTTCGGGCGAGACAAAGTTGAGCTTCACAGATTTACGTCTTGAATTCCCCCTCCCTTCTCATTTTACTTTGATCGCACCATTTAAAGTTGCCGTGTCCGGATTCTTCCCAGGGGGTAAAATAATGAAAAACAAAAAAAAGAGGGATTCTGGGTATTTCATAGGTGGCAGTTTTGAAAGTCGTAGCTGATTCTTGTGTTGTTTTGATTTCTCTTTCGTTTTTGTTGAAAAATGTTTTAAATGTTAAGAAAAAAAATCTGTAAACCAATTAAGGGCAATTCTTTGTAACGCAGGGACGTGGGTGTCAATTTGTGTGATCCTGTTGTGATAAAATGTTTGAGGTTGTATAGTCGTTTTCATATGACAAATTCATGGGTATATTTTCAGAAGGAAATAAATCTTAATTATACCCCTAAAACTGGAGTTCCTGGAACTTATTCTTTAACTCTCTTGACAGCATTATGTTTGTTAATTTTATGTGAACTAAGCCACACGTCATTGAAACAAAAAGTGAGGGTTAGATGCAAAATCCCTTAATTAGAGTGGCTGATAGCACTGAACCCTTCTGAGTCTTGAACCCTTTTTGTGGGTTTCCACTCAAACGATGCACTCTCGTAATGAACTGGGCGTATTCCTGCAACTCAAGGTCTGTTTGAATACTTTCAAAGTCATGGTAAAGGGAACACCTGTGAGATTTGCTAAGATTTGTTAATATCAGTACACAAAAATGACAAAAAAGTTAAGGATATTTGGCTTTTGTATGATGTCAGAGTGTACTTAAATTGCACCATAACCTTTACATGTGAATTTAAATGTGACCTTCTCTGAACCTTTCAATGCACATCCAGAAATGTTCAGTGTTTAAGTACTTATTGTACAACATGCTGTTCTCTAGCAAGGTGTTTTACCACAAAAAAGTGTCTGCACCATGAATTGACCAGATGCTAGGTAAATGGCAACTCGTATTAGTGGTTCTTTTTATCAAGCTGTCCTTATTTTTACTTCACAAGAACAAGATGACCCCTAACACATGACAAGTTATGAAGGCATTGATAGTTTATGTTTTATGACCCCTTTTAGCACATATATATATTCTGTAAAAAACATATTTCTTAACTAAATTTAAATAATATCAGGTATGTTTCCTTTAACTTGTCAACATATTCAGACGACTGGGTACTTGTCATACTGTGTTAAGATGTCAACACAAACTCATAAATCAAACCTACTAAAATTTACATTGGTTTCCAGGCAACATAATAATGCAGCAATATTCAGGTTTTGATGCAAACTGAATTATTCAGTTCAGCTTAATTTTCAATGGCCAGGTAGTCAACCTAGTGCCTTCCATCCAGGGGCTTGAAGGTGGAACCCGGTCGGTTTCTCCTCAGGTTGTGACTTTCCAGCAGCTTGAAAGATGGATATGTTACACTACGCCCAGCTACATTTGTACCAAAGTCCTTTTTTTATGGGTGAAGTGTTCCTTCTGCATTTTCTTAAGTCCATTAATAATTTGGTCTGGATTTTTTTCCTCGTTTTACCTTTTTTATTAAACATAACAAATAATGGAGCAGTCTGATATTTGGATGAACCCTGTTTTTGCTCAGTCAACATCGTGGGCCACACTTCTTTGCGGGTGAAAAGAACTTTTCAGGTTCAAAACAGCTTTTTTCAGCCTGAATGCACCAGCTGGTTGAAAATGAGGTTCAGGCACTGGCATAGGGTCCAAATTTAGTTCCCCTGCAAAGGACATCGCAAGTCAAGCAGAACAACATTAGCAAGGTTTTAGTACAGGCAGTTCAGGAAAGGTATCCAAAATGGCCATCTCGGCACAGTTTGGCACCAGCTGTTCTCAAACAGGTTTCAAAATACATTTTAAACAAATTGTAGGAATACAGGAAAATATAATGGGGAAAAAACCAATGAGAATAATATCTACATAATGTCTACATTGCTTGTTAGAAATAGAATAAAATACTTGTCTAAAATTGCATCAGAAAATATTGTTACACAACAAAAGCTTTTTAAATTAAGACAAACTATCAGTAAGATGTGTGACACGCATGAGTTTATCATTTCAGTATGTGAAAAAATTAAGATTTAAAAGTATATTTGACATTAACCAAACAGTCTGAGGTTGGTTGACTCAATAAACACTCCACATGCCTGACTAGAAATACAATAACTGAGATAAACTGATTTCATGAGCACATTTAATGCCGCTTTGTGATTATATTTGCATAAAAGACAAATACTTCAGGAACATGTTAGATGGGACAAGTCGCTGCCCAGACTATAGGAAAAATTATTCATTAAATACTGTATTACATCATCTATTATGTAGTTTGAATGAATAATGATTACCCAGCTTTCACAAAATGTGATTATTAAGAGTGACTTTATCATTATGTTAAACATTTATCAGTTTTTAATAACACAAAGGGGAACCGATTTAATTCTAGTTGCTTTTCATATTATTGCAGATTATTTCAGCTGATTAATTGCACTTCCACATCAGTGGCATCAAACATTCCCATGTAGAAGTCTGCTGCAGTGCGCAGTGAAAATCACCCTCTGCATTTAATAAGCTATAATGTGAATGAACAAGAAGAAATCTGTACTTTTAAACATTTTTTCCCTATCAGATATCAAAATTTTGTCTAAATATATTCCTTTATACCTCCAAAGGTTCAATCTCTTATCTGATGCCATCCCAGAGCTAGCACAGGAGACGACAGAATGGATGTTATCTAATATAAGTTTTCATAAATCAAGCCAGTATCACAACATAAAAGTGTGAAGTTGCGAGGACACATGATTAAATCGATTAGCGGCAAATGAAACCTACTAAAACATAAAATATATTTTGACATCATTTGGTCATCCTGAGTTACACTGTGTATCGCCTTCAGCTAAGTTTAACTCTGTTTTTATGAATAGTCTTGACACTTCTGAAACTCAAATCTAACCCAGTTCACTGTAGTCCAGTTATATTCGATTTAACACAAACCCATTATATGATCCACATCATTTCAGTTTATAAAAGCTGTTCACACAAGTCAGTTCACTGAACAAGAGTCATCAAGCATCACAAATCTAAGCTAAGGATACCCGCTGAGATGGAAAAGGAGAGTCACAAATTAACATCATGTATTAATACATAAAGCGAGAAGAGGTCAACATATCAGCGGTTTAAGCTTTTGGCGGTGCAACTAAAGGCCAGCCTCAACTATAAGCTTCATCATGAGTTTTAAACCCAATCTCATTGCTAGAGATGGTTTCTGCTTCCTGAGCCTAAATTGGGAGCTGGTTCTAAGAGAAGGGACTGTATACTGAAGCTCAGCTGAGGTAATATCAAGGCCTCTCTGGTTTTGCAATGGTAAAATAACCTAAAAGGACACACAAGTGCAGTATAAAGCTGGCTGTTAGGTTCTTTGTGAATGAGCAAAGACAGCTTAGAGGTCCTCCTAATTATAGCTAAATGATTGAATTCATCCATAAAAGAGGGTGTTATTTAATTGCATCTTATTTAATGGACATCAAATATTTGCAACAAAGCTTCCTTTTAATTCATTTTAAAAGATTAGCCCACAGAATACAGAGGGATATCCTGACTATATCTGGTGACTGCATTTCTACCCCTGTGGGTACATTTTAGGACTTTTTGGGTTTATCTGAATATTCAGTTTTAAAAAATTTAAATAAAAATAGATTCAGCATTGCAAGGACCAAATCCTGAGCTCAAGCTTTTTCACTGAAACAATGGATGACTTTGTCCATGATTTACAGTCTATGGTCAAAGTTAGAATAAAGCAGGGCTGCTGATACGGTAGGTGGCCTTGGTTTTAGAATTGCTTTATGCTGTAAGATTATCTTATAGGGCAGCCTCAATTGAAAGCTGAAAAAATGAAGTCAGTGTGTATTGACTGAGTCTCCTATAAAATAATTAGCCAATCACACTGTGAGTAAATAAAATGCAATCTGTTCCCAATGTTTAACTATGTGGACTAATTTTAATTATTGATTTTTCACACTGGAGGTAATTCATTCAGTTAATTTGTGAGCATAAATTCACAACAGACGGCCCTCTCACCTTTAAGTCACTGTGTGTTGGCTCCGCTTAAAAAGATTGGAGCCTCCGTAATAATATGATTTGTGAATTTTTGTGGGAATGTATTGTTTTTGCCAAGCATTTTATGTTTTGCATAGCTAAGGTGTCATGGCTGCTGAAAATAACCAGCTCTCCCGTCTCTTCCCACGTCTTTGAAATGATTAAAGGAGTATTTTATGTGCAGTGAACAAAAGTTGTGAATAAATTAGGAATGCAGTAAAGCTTTTTATATTTCCAGCCGACTTGTAACTGTTGTAATGATGGATTTTTTTATTTGTTTGTTTTGTACAAATGAAATAAAAATTCACTGATTAGCCTTGTGTTGGAGGACATGAACTACTACTACTACTACATTTACATGATTACCTGCTTATCTTTGATAAGTAGTATTTGCTGTGCTAACACCCTGAGAAGAGCTTGTAGGAATAAACAGTGCAGCATCATTAAGCCCTGAAATATGATGCCGCATGTTAAAAACAAAATAAAATTTCTTAACCTAAGTGGCAGCTTTTATGAGACTACCGCTGATACCCCTCTAAAGTTCCCTACAAAGCCTGATTTATTATTTGGACTTCCCCCACAGAGACATGACATTCGTTTGTATATTCATTATGGAAGATGCCGGAGGTTGCAACCTTCTGATCCGATTGTGCAGCACGCTTCATGTGGTCCAGATGGGAATTGGGAAAAGTGCGACTCCATGCAGCTTACTCCTGTTCACTGCAATCAGAAAACATCAAAACTGGGCCACATGAAGGGGGAAAAACATCAGAACTGGGACACTTTGAGCCGCTGCATGTTTGTAGCCTAAATAGCTGGTAAGGAAGTGAAACGTGTCACATTATCTGACCTCACACCTGACTGAAAACCTACACGGCTCATCCAAAAGGTCATTTCAGAGTTCTACCATCTGGGCCACATGTTCACTTTAAAACCAGTGCTTAATCACAACCTACTTCACTGTCTCACCTGACTGTCAGATAAAAGTGAATGCTAATTTGTCACAGAGCTTTTTTTTTTTAAATGCAGAAAACACTTAATGCATCATGCTAATGGTGACAATCTGCCTCTGTGTGAAAGCTCACAGGGAATATTCAGGCTGCCGCTGTGTCGTTATGAGGATGTGATCAAAGTCGCTCCGATGGGATTTTTTTTATTTGTAGTTTTCCTTTAACTAAAAGAGTAATGTAAACATGGTAGATGAAATGCAATCTATCACAGGTCTTTTGATTGGACAAATTCTGAATCAGCCTTTGATGATGTGGACTTGAAGTTTTTAAGTGTGTAGTTTATTTTAAAGTGTGAAGGATTCGCCTGCTCAGAGGTCCGTCAGGCATTATTAGTGTCATTTTGTGACGCTTATTAAAACCAAGTCCATTGTTTACTGCAGTAAATACAAAATCCAAGCATTTGAAGCAAACAAAAACACTTAAGTGTGTTTGCCATTAAAGGACCACACTCAGGGTGATGCACTCCCTTCATAAATGAATAATGTCACACATTATAAAAGATCTTCATGGAGAATCTGTCACCACCCTGCAGCTGCATCAAAGAGCATGAATCAAAGTGAATCCAAGTCAAAGAAACCTGCTGCTATATCGGGGTGAGTTTAGACTGCTTGTTAAAGGAGCTTTGACACACTTGAAATCCAGATATCGAGGGCGAATGAGTCATCTTAGAGTGGGCCCTTCGACCTGCTGGCCAGCGAATGAAATTAAACAGTTTCTCTATTTTTTTAAAATGAGATTCAAAAAACAAAAATGGCAACACCTGATGGAGAATATAGGAACATCTTTAATTATAACTGTTACTTAAAAGCTCTTTATTCTTCTTAGTCATGTAACTAAACGTTAATATATCTTAATTTCACTCTTCCAGATTCTGCTTGAGGCATCACGGTAACAGAAATCGATATGACATATTGGAGTTAGATGTAGTGGCTGTTCTCAGTGCCCCGTGGTTCGCTGATGATGTACAGGCTAAAATGAAAGGTCAGTCACTAATCGAGGCCAGCAGAGACGGCGGGTTCGTGCCATGCTGGACCCCAGAGGGCCGTCTGACAGAATCTGTAAAAGTGTAACATTATAGCCGGGTGGTTCAGATGCTGGTGGTGTACTCATGCAACAAGAAGCTGCTGCTCTTTGGCAACATAGCTGAACTAATTCTCTCCCATTAACTCAAATGCGTTCTTTGCATTTCCAGTTCATGTAATTGCAGACGTAGTGGGTTCATTAATCCCACATCTAATCACTTTTGAGGTAAAGCAGAGATTAGATACTTCAGTTATTGACCTTTACATTTACAAACAGCTCATTAAAAAGTAGGAAAAACATGACAAAACTTCATTTTCAATAGCTTTCAGATGGCCCATATTTACAACTGGATTTCATATATTTAATGCTGTAAACTTGGGCAACTGTAACAGATGGAGCCCCAGATTAATAGTTATGATTATGGCTCCCTCCCAGCTTGGCATCATTTGCAGATGGACATGTTTGTATCTGAAGCTCCCACATATCTGCTCAGAAGAGGGAACAGATTGTTCATTTTAGGAGGAGCATTCAGACTTATTGACACGATTCAATCTGATGATAAAGGAATCTATCATTCCCAGGAGCATCAAATGTTGCCACTGTGTCGAAAATGCCGCAGTGTTATACTGTTCATACAGATATTATTGAGTGAATGAGTAACAAAGTTCAAATGAGGCGCATCAATTGGAGGATCATGATCCATGAAGATTATGATTTGACTCCAATATAATAGCTTTATTTATTTCACATAAAGTATCAGACAAAGGTTGGGACCACTACCCACTCAGTTCAAATACGTTGGTGTGTTAAAACACTCGACTGCCCCACCGACTCCTGCTTGAAACCATAGTTCATCTCTCATGGGTTTTATATGCTTGCTCTGTCTTTTCCTAAACGCTTTCCCAAAATGGAAAACATCATGATTTTAGGAAAAGATGGTAGAGGGGATTGATTGGGATTCAGGAAAATGCCACCTTCACTGTTTTCACTAAGACGTTTGTTTGCAGGCATAAAACAACAGCTTTACAAATAATTCATGGAGGAAGAGTGTGTTTTATACTTAGCGGCAGAGCTGACACTATGTACTCTATGTACACTCACAACCCACTTTATAGGTACACCTGTTTGGTTACTTGTCAACTCAAATTGCAAATAAGCCAAACAAGTGTTTATTTAATGTAAAGTGTGAAAAATAATAAAGTATTCTCATAATGAGCGCAGCCTGGCCAACATGGCAAGCATGAACAGGAATGAGAGAGGGTTGCACAGGATAACACATTACACAGTACCTCAATCCATGCCTTTATGCATGTAGACATGGTCAGTGTGACTTGCAGAAGTTAAAAATGAGTCATCAGAATGAGGAAGAAAGGAGATTGAAAGGACTTTGAATGTGGATGGTTGTTGGTGCCAGTTAGGCCGGTCACACACAATCCCTAGGGTCTAATAAAAAGAAAATATAAAGTGAGTGACAGTTATCTGGACCAAAAGGCCTTGTTGATGTCAGAGGTCAGTGGAAGATTGGCAGACTGGTTGGAGATAATGGAAAGGCAACAGGATCTCAAATAAACACTGGTTCCAGCCAAGGTATGTGGAATAGTATCTCTGAACACACAACACATTGAGCCTACAGCACGAGAACCAAACCAGGTACCACTCCAGCTAAGAACAGGAAACTTAGGCTACAATTTACACAATCTCACCAAAGCAGGACAACCGGAGCGGGAGATTCTCATCATGGATGTGCAGCAACTGTGTGACGCCATCATGTCAACATGGAGCTAAATTCCAGGTCTTTGTTGAATCTCTGGCCAGAAGAATCAAAACAGTTCCGCAGATAAAACAGGGTCCAACCTGGGTCTATCAAAGTGTATCAAATCCTAATTTCATGTCCAGTGGTTCATGTAAAAAATGTCCTGATTGCACAGTGAAGTTTGCCTGTGATTCATTTAATGCTAGTAAAGGTAACAAAAAGAAACTCCCTACAAAGAAAATTGTAGGGAATTCGACTAATTCTAAAGATCCTTCCAGGTTACTTTGCAGTGCACATTAACTTCACTCTTTGTTACATGCTAACAACTTACACTCTATCTCAGCACTTCCTATCAAGACTTTTCATCTTCCTTATCATCAGTGCAATATCAGTTAGAGCTTTTTCTCTGTGTATTGTCAGCAGTGAAACGGGTTCATTTGTAGAGTGCTCATCCGGACTCATTTTCTTACAATGATAATATCCAGGAAACCATTAAAAGAAAATCTCAGTTAATTAGCTTTTCTGCCAGGGATGATGAAAATTTATTGGACATAGTTATGTTTTTCCAAAAGACTCCAGCTGAGTCATACCATGAAAAACTATTTATAGAAATCTCATCTAAGCTGTTTTTATGTTAAATCAATAATAACTCCTGCTAAGCTGCTTTGTTTTATTATTAGCAGCTGCATCAGTCAAATTTGCACTTTTGACTCTTCTTGTATTTCCAACATTTGTGTAAAAAAATTCCAGATATATGAATGGTACTACCCTTGTAATTTTTTACCATAAGATATATAATATTGCTTAATGCTGGAGAGCAAAGTGTTTTCCACTGATTGTCAGAGACAGTGAGGCTGCAACCAGTGACACTCCTGCCATTTAACCCTGCTCTGGTCACCACTCCTCTCATCTCCGTGGAACTGCCCCCATTAAAACACAGCTTGTGGCAAGTGTCAGCGAGGGGCCCAGTGTGAAAGATGAGCGCAATAACGGAGAAGAAGCACATCACATTGCATCAGTAGTCAACCCTCGGGGGTGTGGGCCGAAGTGATACGTCGTCCAAAAGCTCTGGGGGGGAGGCAGAAAAAGCTTCGGCCTGACGTCATTTTAGAGTCTTTGTTCTTGGACTTGTGTAAGCCTGGAAGCTTGTGAAGATGTTTTCCCTGCAGAACTTTACATTTATGTAAAAGATTATAGCTGGATGCCTGGAGCTATGCTTGTCCAGAGGCCGTGGTGAATTACTGTTACATGCGAGAAGTCCTCTGGGTTTTGCTTGTAACCCATGTGAACACTGGCCCTGCAGGCAGCTAAGAGTTGGAGCTTACTCTCAGCAGCAGTGCAGTTAAAACCCAGAGCTGTAACTTTATTTGAATGATAAAGGACTGAGAGAAACATGTCATGTACGTATCTGCGGATCTTATCAGTTGTGGCAGTGTGTTTGTCAGTGAGTCACCAATTAATTTGGTGTCTTCTGGAGGGCTGGCCAATGGCAGTTAGTTTTATACCAATCGCTTGTATTACAAGTCTGTTTAAACACAAAGATGTGACCCACATATATTTGTGGAGATTTCATGGGGTATAAACAACAAAAGTGATAACTTCATGCCTTTAATTTTATCTAGAGCAGTGTGAGGGCAGCAAAGACCTCCCTCTAATTACAAGAAAGATCCACTCTGCGGTTAGTGCCGGTTGCATGTCAGCCAGCAGTCAAAGTGATGAGGCAGAAGTCAGCGCCTTTACTGGATGAAGAGGTCACGGCCATGCTTAACGGGTCAGGAGAGCTAATTAGACTGAATGAATGACGGGAGGCTGGAGGGGGTAAATGCAATTACTAACAGGAAGAAAGTCATAAAAGATAAATCCAGAACTGGGCAGAAGTCTTGAGCCATTCTCGAATTATTTATGTGATGGCAGGAAAATGGGAAACATGTACAGTGATTTATTGAAACACATGCAAAGATTAATGAAAATGCAAAACATAGGACAAAAAAATGTCTGATGAGTTTAAAAGACAATATGCTAAGCGGTCTTTATGGACACATTTCCTGATTTTTAGAAGGACATTTAAAACCCTTGTTGGGATATCGTATGAAATTTTGTTCAGTTCTCTCTGAACAAACCTGCTTCAGTGATGTTGAGGTCCAGACTCTGTAGAGAATTCATCATTCAAAAAGCCCTGGTATCATATGGCATACCTCAGTCTTTATGGTTTGTGACAGCTACCATTCCATGGAGACCATTTCTGATTAAGTTACAGCCAACCTGGACCAAAAATGAGGATCCAGATGCATTCTGTTACACTGTCAGTTCTATCATTGCCATTAATAGGATATACTGTATATTGCGCATATAACCTCATTTTTATGTGGTTCTTTTAAGACCCGTCATAAATAAGTCATATGTACTTAGAAGAACAAAAGGCTGAATAAATTAATGTGCTTAAAATGAATAAGTGTTGATGAGTATGCAAAAGCGGTAATGGTGGTGATGCATAATGCTGTGGACTTCTTCAGGACAAAGTTTTAAGATCAGTCATTGTTTGAAACTTTGCACTTTTAGTTTGGTTCAGACTTAAGTGGCTTGACAATAAATACATTCTCTGAAAATGAGTTGAAACGAAGCCAATGTCCTAGTAACAATCAAATAATGGAGAAGTTAAAGCAAAAGAATTAGGATAGCTTAAAACTTCTGCAGGAGTCTAAATATCCACAAGAATATTGTATTTTTCTCACTTTTTTGTTTAAATCAGAAAGTAAAACCAAATATGCATTGCTTTTAGTGTATGTCTAAAGCTTTGAGGTTGCAGGGCACCAGCTGCACAACAGCTTTCAGCTCATTACCATGCTGCTCTGATAACAGTTGGTGCATCTAAAGAAAAAGGACAAAAAAAAACTATTTTTGCATACATTATTAAAAAGAAAACTGTAATCTTGCCATATGAGGTGGTAAGTTAAAAAGCTGCAGTAAAAGATCAGCTGCACCTAAATGTATGCATCCCCAACTCAGCAGGAGCTATGAGACGACTTTGACTGTCAGTTCAAGCACATCTGCAGAGAGAAGAAGCCAGAATAATCATTACAGCCTGTTCATCTCTTTTCCCAAAAAGGAAGAAATAAGCAGACGAGGTGCCGCTGCAGCATGTTTTATGTTGTCTGTTTGATTGCTCGATGCTGGATAAAAGACACATGGGAAACCTAGGCGGCTGTCTCTGCTGGCTTGTTTCCAAAGGTGGGAGTCTTTGGAAGCCACTGAGAGTCCCTTAATGTCTTCGCACTGCATTTGAGGGATGTCTGGAGGAATTTAAATCTAAGAAGATGAGGACTGATTCTTAAGGGTGTCTGCAGGCATGGTGGTAATAAGAACAACAAGGCATAAACAGAACCCTAAAGTAAAATCTCAACACATAAATCATCTTCACACGGAGGCTATTTGCATTTCCCATTGAGATAATATCTCAATATTTTGAATGTGAGGATTGTTATCCTCTCATCACAGTAGTGGAAATGGGCCTGCACAGTTTTCTGCATGCATATACGTCAGATTAAAGAGTCTGAGATATAAATTGCACATATGTGTATTTCTAAATGACTCTCTTCATCAAGACTATGAATAAATTGTGTTAAAGATTTGTTTGGAGAAAAAAAATCAAGTCATGTGATTTCATGCAAACTAATTATGCAGTCAACACCACTGTCACTTAGTTTTTAACTGGAAAGTCTGTCTTCGTGCAGCTTAGTGAGTTTTGCATATTTCATTTTTCCTCATTCACTTGATCCGGGGTCCGTCCACATCTTTGTCATTCTATCCGTAATTGAGGTGCTTTCTTCCCAACTCCCAGTTTCAAGTAGCTTAGAGGAATCCGTGATGCACCGACACTCTGATTACTCCTGACAGATAGATACATTATTGATCCTGAGGGATATTCAAGCATCCAGTAGAAGCGTAATGATACTCAGCATGTAGTAAGTTTAGTCCCATAAGCATGAATAAAATAAAGTAAACATAAAGTGAAATAATAAGATAAAAAGAAACGAAATACAACAGAGCCTATGAGCAAAGGTAAATAAGAAGCAGAAGGAGAAACAAAACAGATGGCTTCTGTATTCAAGTAAGGTAAAAGATGCAGCCGTGCAGCTGCCATGATCTTTTGCTTTATTTCCCCTTTCTTGTACCTGAGTGAAGTTGTTCAGTCTTTTTGGCCAAAAGGGTTAACTATTCCCTGAGTCTTTGTGTCGAGCAGGAATGGACTAAAAATACCTCTTTCAGGATGTAAAGCAATCTTTCCGGGTCCTCCTTTCAGTAGTCGTCACAGTTGATACGAGCCCCTTGCCTACAATGCAGAGAGCCCTCCTCAGTCCGGCTCTTTTTCCCAAACCACCACAGCATTTGTGCACAGTTATTCCACAAGCACAGCATACACATTCGTACCAACAAACAGGAAAGAAAAGACAAAAAATCCTTGTAAACATTGGTACAAATGTTAGTTATACCCGCAAGAACTCTGAAAGTTAGCCTCTAAAAACTAGAAACAAACACATAGGAATTGAGCTACAGCAAAGCTGGGTGTTTATCAAAGAAATATGGAGGAGGAATTCGGTTTTCATTTTTGTATCATTCACCAGCTGTTACATCATTTAATCTCCTGTTTGCATTGTGAATGCAACCAGAGAACAAGACCTTGAAAACATGTTGTCCTTCTGGGGCCATGTTCAAGTATTTTGCAAAAACTGAGTTTTTCTCTCCTATGTTTACCAACAGATCAGGTCCACCAAGGTTTGAATTAAACGAGGGCTTTGGGGGAAGAATTTTCACACATGCAACAGGACTTCCCAAGGCTTGTGCATGTGTGTGTGTCGCAATTGTTTCACAGCTGCGCGGTCAAAATGGTTCTTTTCAAGTTCTTTTATCAAACACAAAAAGCAGACAAATTAAGTTTCTTGGACACTGTGTAGCTTTTCAAGCGAACAACAGCTCCTCTACTGACTCAATCTCACTGAAACAGAATGAATGACCCGCCTCTTAGTCCAGAATCCCTCTCAAATCATCATCAGTCACAAATACACCAATGTTAGATAAGACAAAGGACAGTACTGTTTATTAGCCCATGCTAGTATAGCTGCAGTGGTCTGTGCTGTTTTTTTATTAAAGTTATTAACACAGGAACAAACCTGTTGCGGATCCATTTAATCACACACCACAAATGAGCCTCATGGAAAATAAAATACAGCTATATTTCACCACCCCATCTGCCTTAAGGTCTCAGATGAGTGTTTCCAGAGGAAGCCAAGCTCCTCTCGGCTTAAACATGATGTGGAAACTAAGACACAAGTGAATCGCTGTTAGGAGCTGGACTAAAATACGTCGATCAAGCCTCTGCTTCTGAAGCCATGTTGTCCAATCAAAAGGCTGACACAAACAATGTTTATCTACAGTAGTAGTTTCCTCAATAATGCATGAAGATGACTTTGTTCTTCGTCACAGTCGACGACTCATTTTTATATGCCAACATGTAAAAAGTCTTTAATGTTAACATTGTGTTGACTACGTCTGTCATTGGCATGTAAGTGATATGTTGTGATGCAAGCCGCACAGTTGGTGATGCAAAAGCGAAAAACACCTGCTATCCACTCCACACATAAAACATCCAACTAGCTCATCCATGTTCCTGAGTTCCATTAAAACAGAGATGTCATATAGCTGTATGGTCCAAACGCACTTTTTCACATTCCTGCTTTGTCTGTCTGTCCTGTTGACTCCATGCCTGTCTGACCCTTTCATCATAAAATAAACTTGGACTTTTGGAGTCTTTATATTCACAAATGCACAAGCAGTAACTGAACTTATTATTTGTGGTTTCTAAATCAAACCGCTTTGGCAGGAGAGTGTTTTTAGCAAGTTAAAAACAATGCATAGGATGAGAAGGAAATGGACAAATAAGCCGAAAAACTTTGTATGCAACATTCGTATGTGGACCCCCGTGTGTGGGGCGGGGGGGGCGGGGGGGGGGGCGGGGCCGCCCCGCGCCCGCCGCGGCCGGGCGGGGGGGGGGGCGGGGGGGGCGGGG
>JAVQJG010160760.1:0-10140 GCA_036024015.1 Craterocephalus amniculus
AATGCATCATTATATATTAAATACCTGTGCTGCACCTTGTTTCCCGGTTAGCCGGGCGACGCTCACCCCCCCCCCCCCCCCCTCCAGCTTGATGTCGCCTGGTGAGGTCACCCAGCGGCCTCGGGGACCCCTGGTCACTTCCTCTCTGAGGAACAACAGCGCTTTGACCTCTGGGAATCTTCCCTCTCTACAACGCGTGTGAGGTCATGTTTTCCAGACCCTGCGCATGGTGTCGTGTTTTCTTGTCCTCTGTTTGCACTGTATCAACACAGCTCTACAGTTATGAAAATATAGCGAGGCAGACAGGAGTATATCCTGAGCCATCTAGCGAACAATGGTGGAAAACATGTCAGTGATACTGCACAGGTTGGTCACAGCTGAGATAAAATGCCTGCAATGTGTAGGCTGTGTTTGTCCCTCATAAAAAGTCAATAAGGCAGGGAGCTGGATAGCCGCCTCCCACGCAGTAAATTAATGGAGCCGGAGCTGCTGAGCATAGATGACTGATGACTTTTATAGAGAGCTCTGGAGCCCCACTGCCACTGTCACCTTAGTGTCTCTTGCTGGTCTGAGACACTGGATCTTGTCAACCAACACCGAAGAATCACCTCTGTGTTCCAGGAGATAAAGCTGATGCTGTGTTGCTTCACAAGCTCCATGTTTCTGATTACAGGCTGGGTTTCAAACACAGCACCTGCAAAGAAATTATTCACTCTGCTACATTAAGGACTCCTGTAGCGAGCCCTTAAACAACACATGTTCTCTCCTTCTCGTGTTCTTCTCTTCTCCTCCTTTCTTCATATGAAAGGAATGAAGCTAATGTAAAAAACCTTTTAGCAGGAAGTAAACAGCAAAATCACTACTTCCTGCTTTTAACAGCGGCCCAAAATACATTTCTGAAGAAGGTAAAAAAAAAAAAAAAGCCAACCTCATTCTAAATCTTTGGAGAAGTTTTAATAAGACAGAGTGAGCAAAAGCTGAGGAAGTTGTATGTAAACACCACTGTGTGACTGCGATGAGTCACTGGATCACACAACTATGAGGCTATGCTGTTCATATCTCCCATGAGGTAACGTCTTCCTCATATCATCTAAACACACAATTATAATGCCAGCCGGGCCCAATAAGAATGTCAAAAACCCTGCACTCATATGAGTTATCCATGAATCACACGCCATCAAACAATGACTCAATTGAGAGGAAAATATGTAAGGATTCGATATCTAATGTACCATTAATGATTAAAAAACATATAAAGGTTTTGCATTCAGTCTACTGTAGCTGTTTCTTCTAAATGAAGGTGACAAACGAAACATGTTAAAGAACAATGGAAAAGCACAAAAAGAGAGTTTTATGTGTCAAATTAACCCCAGGTAACCTTTAAGTATTGTTTCAGTGCTTGTTTTCTCACATTTTTCATTACATGGTGAAAAGCAACTAACTGCACGCAGCAGGCTGACGACTTACTCTTTAGTAACAACAACAGTAAACAGATTCACACCAACCCCCTCCCCACATTCCACAACTTCTAACTCCCATGTGTGTTGGAAACTTAGTTAGCTCCTGGCCACATAATTGCACGTGCATACTCTAAAAACATGTACACATATGCCCCCAGAATGCCATTGTTCTTCCCCCCTGCTGCTTGCAAAAAGTTATTTCTCCAAATTCAACTTTCTTTTCATTTATCATCAGAGCTTCCCCTTTGCTCTTCTTCTCACTTTCCCCTTTCTTCTCCTTCCTCTTTCTTTGACCCTCTCGGCCTCTTGTATGCTAGTGTCTGCAGCTGTATTTTTAATCAAGTGAAGGATCCATAGAGAAATGGGCATTTCTTTCACAGCATTATATTCTTCCCCCTCCTGTCTGTGCTCATGGATCACTGGTTAGCTTAGAAATAAAGCCGGCACAAAAGCAGCAGCTGACATGTGGGGCTTAATGGTAATAATGGCCATTTTTAAGCCCAATCAATCACATTTAGTGGACATCTCCATTTTTTGCCTGTGAAAAGGTATAAATAATAATCATGGAAATAAAAAACAGGAACAGGACAGGAAAATGTCAGGTGAAAAAAAAGGCCTCCTTGGTAAATATTTTAACTGCTTATTAAGATTTGGAGCCCGCCACAAAAGGAGCATCTGTGCTTCACAGAGCAGAGTGAAAGGAGAGACCCAGATGGTTCTTAGAACTAAATAGTGAAAACTGATCCATGAACTGGGCAAAGTAAAGCCCGTTTATTTAACTATTTATTTATTGTGTGTATGTGTGTGTGTGCATGGGTGTTTAGATCTGGTCTTGTGCACATGCTGTTGCTTTGAGGTTGTATATGTACTTTTAAGTGAGCAAGTGGATTTGCAGTGCAGAAATCTCAGCGTTGCACTGAAAAGACTCCTGAGAATCCGTTGGATAGCCTATAAAACGTGCAATGAATACCTCAGTTTGTTTATCTTTGCAAGGTTCAGATATTTCAATGTCTCTTCGCCTCTCTTTTTATGAGTCTCCATGACTTGTGGTGCAATTCTTAGGCACGCAACACCAGGGGTAGAAAGAAGGGGGTGAGCTTGGCTGGCTTCACAACAATGTACTTAAGTTATGACCAACTCTATTGCCCCCTTTTTGTCTTAAGAAAAAGGGCAAAAACACTAAAGCAAAAATTAAAAACAAGGAAGTATTAGATGTGTAAGTGGGCTGAGAATGGCTCGCTAAAAGTTCAAATTACTCCTACATTTGCTGTGTCCTTCAGAATAATTAAGGTAAATGTAATAAGAGAGAGCAGAGAACATAGCTTTTCACAAGATAATATGGAAAATTTTACAGCTTTCATCCCTTCCTAATCCTCCCTGCTCTTTTATCTTGTTGGCTTTTTATTGGCTGTGCAGCTCCTGGGAACTTTACCCTAATAAAAAACAATCCTGTGGAATTTTCCACAGAATATATGCAGTATGCAAAAAGATGGGTACAGACTTTTTCTTTTTTTTTTTTTTTTGTTTTGACTGGACAGCGCACATTTGTGTTTTGGTTTTTAATCAGAGTAAATAAGTATGTGGGAGGCCTGTAGTCTGCATGGCTTCAGTGCTAATCACAGAGAATCCACTTTGTAGACAGCAGCGGAAGCAACGAGGATCCAGGTTGCGCTGAGTATGACTTAGGTTGCTGAACTGTGAAAGTCACCGACAAATCTTGTTCTCCAAAGGAAAAATAAAGGACATAAACACTTTATTGAGCTGCAACATTTTAGTAAACACAGCTTTGAAAATGACAGAAAACATCTTGAAATGGAAAAAAAGAACCTCAGATGAAAGCATGGGATAAAATGATAAACAGCATTTCTGACAATTCAGGTAATATATTACATTTCATCTGCAATAGCTCTGCTCATTCTCAAAATCAAACTCATAAAAGCATCATAGAAGCAATAACTGAAGAGAGCCCTCGTAGAAATTTACATATTAATCCAATGTTAAATATCCCCTTCTATTAAAACTTTTACTGGCTGGAGTAAAACAGAAAATGCTTCATGACAAAATGAATCTGTCCTCTGCCAAGGCTTTGTTCGGAGTAAGTTGTATTTCTGTGCACATAAATCCGCACTGTCCCCTGCATGGTGAGGTACTACTGTGAAGCAACGTCTCCCAGACTCTCACTGTCCAGGAGGCGACTCTCTTCTCAAACTAGCTTCTGTCACCAGGGGGCAAGAAAACTATCTGCTGCTGCAGAGATTCACTACTTCCTCTGGATGAAGTCTAAGTTCAACATCAACATTAACCTGACAATTGAATAAGCCTTTGGGATGCAAGAATGAGGATTTCTAGGATTTCCTACATTATTGTTCTTGCACAAAGTGACTGTTTCTCAGGGAGCTGCAAGAGAAGTTTGTGTAAATAGGCAAAAAAGAAAAATTTTGGTATAATTTGCTTTTGGGGCCTTGAAATGTTTGTTAAATCAAGTTTGAGTTATTTGAGTTATTTGAAATAAACAATTCTTCCAATGTATTCAAATGTCCGCACACATTGTTTTAGTAACAAATCAGTTTTTAGCTTACGAGATGACAAAGGGGAAAAAACCTTTTTTCCATCAGCTCCATTTAATCACATTTTTCATTCAAACTGAAAAAAAATTCATCATAATGGCAAAAAATATAAACATAAGATTACCTTTGTACATGTACAGAGTAAATTATACAACAAGTTTGGGTTTTAGCACCAACATGGCAGCATGCATGTTAAAAGTAAAGCAGACCAGCGTTGTTACTGTTACTGCTACTGTGGAAATCGCTAAGAGAAGTCAGGGATTCTTATTCTTACTGGTGCAGAAGAAAAGTTCTGCTTCAGATTTCAGTATTTCACTTCCCAAAAGTTTCCCCTGAAAAAGTTAAGTACAAGTACAACATTTACTCCTGTTTTGACTCCTTTTTTTGTCATTTTGTGTTCTTGCTGCTGTACATGGTTTCTTTGTGAGGGTAAGGGCGTCAAAGAGCCTTAGCCGTGCTTGTTTTTATGCACTCTGTTTGCTCCTGTCAGCTACCGCTTCCTCTTCATCTTCCACTGCCCCCATGACTCATGAGCCATACAGTGACTCATGCCACATTTTGTGGTACAAAGTAACATTACAATGAAAGGCCATCCATCCCTAAACAGTCTTTGTTATATTTTTAACAGTGCATACATAATGTCAAAAGTTATTGATTTTTCCAATTCTCTTGAAATCTGCAAAAAGAAAAAAAAAACTGCTTGTTCCAACAGAAAGTCTGTGTCTTAGTGCTAAGCTGTGTTAACTGGTTAGCTGGGGATAACCAGCAGAGCAGCAGGATATTGACTGTGGGTCAGTGTTCCTGGCCTGAGAGCAGGGGTCCTCCTGGGGTTTAGATGGTCAGACCTCATGTGCCTCTGGGCTGTGAAAATAATCCAATTATAGCTGCTCAGCATCAGATTGATGTGAAACTGATTCATTCATCATGCGAGGTGACAGACAGCTGCTGTGTTCTGCTACCTTCCAGCTTGCCCTTTTCTATTTTCCCCTTAAACACGCCAACAAAGTTTCTGACAAGTCAAAAGGTGAATTTCAGGGTCCAGCTGCTGCTGCTCTTGCTTGATAATAGTCAAACAGAGGTTTGTCATCCGTCTTGCAAAGAAATTGTTCATTTTGGCAGATTTCTTCAAATCTCACCTTATATTGCTGTTGTTAGCTAATTATAACCTGGGTGACAGTTAGAGTTAAAACAACATCCTGTTATACAGAAAGGTATAGAGAAAAGATGGGGGACTTTCTGAGGACTGTGATTTAGCATTCCAGTGTTTGCAAGCTTAGTGTCACAAAAGTCTAAAAATAATGTGCCACACACTTCTCGCACATTTACACTTTTGCATGAATGTGTGTCTGACAGTAGTTAGATATAGGAGCTGAGATCTACATTGAGAGATTTTGTTTACATGAAGAAAAGCAAAGGGATGTCACATATGAATATATAGGGTAATCATTTGTTCTGACACGCCATGCCAATTCATACTCACCGATTTATCTTTCAAGATGATTAAACTAAGAGATAATTAAACTCTGGAAAGCTAAGCAACTAAAATACTTTAGTTTTAATAGTAAGTTAATATGAAAAATGCAAACAAACAAGCTAAATCCTGATCAGTTGAATTAACATAATTTTAGTCCTTGTAAAAAATGAACTGATGAGGTACAAAATCCGATATCATCATTAAGTGTTCAGTTAAGACATTTTGCATTCTCACGCTGTTTTCTTGAGTTAAAATAGATTATCCATTTATCAAAGTTTGTTTGCAGCAGTTTATTTTTTTGGATAAACCCTTTGAGATGAAGCACCATATTTTCAATGTGGTCTGGCTTTGAGTTATGAAATCACTTTGCAAAAAGTGGTTTTAGATACTTTTTGAAACTGCAAAACATATGTCGACAGAGTGCTGGACAGTTGCTGTCTGAGCTCAGCCTGACTGTCTCAGTGTTGTCTGTTAGCAGTCAGTCCCCACAACCCCCCCAACCCCACCCAAACAGATGCCTGTAGCCTCTCAAACAGCTGTGTCTGCCATTGTGCTGCAGAACACTAATCTGATTATAACACCTTGCAACAATCAAGAACAACAAAAAAGGCTCTGATATACATAATTGTAATCAAGTTTGATAACAATGTCATATGAAAAGGCCTGCATAAATCAGGATCCACTGGTTGCAGGACCGTGGAGTGGGCTCCACTGAAGCCACCGGGGCAGGCAAAAATACAATGTTTGGTTAAGCGACTCTGGCTTTCTCAGAAGGACTTCTGCATTGCATTCAAGTCTTTTCTACACACACACACACACACACACGCACACACACACACGCACACACACGCACCTACACACACACACACACACACACACACACCCACACACACACACACACACACACACACACACACACACACACACACACACACACACACACACACACACACACACACACACACACACACACACATTCAACAGTATCTGCTGTGGGACTGGAGTGTGTAAAGAGAGCCAAAATAAAGAGCCGCTTTAAGTGTGTCCTCTGTACCCACAAAGACTTCCTCAGTGTGGTGTATAATAGGGTCTGACCATGTAACCCCTCAAGCCCATCCCACCCCCATATCTGTGCTATTAATGTAACAGTACCATGCAGAGGCTGTGACTTTTCTTCACTCACATACATGTAGTCAGTCTCGATCATTGCTCCTTAACAGAACATACAGAAAATTAGAACACAAAAAAAAGACAATAATTCATCCTGACATTGTTGTTGAACACGTCTGTTCAAAACCTTAAGCACAAATGGCTGTTTTTATTTTCCCACAAAAGGACACTGGGTGTTAAAACGTATCTCTGGCAAGCCATAAGAGACAGGCCATTCTCCTGTTGCTTTTAGAGCCCTATTCTGACTGTTTTTTTTATTGTTTGTCATTTTTCTGGAGCTGGCATCAACCTCCCAGCCCTGTAAATCAAACCTCTTAAAGTGCCGATGGAAACACAGGCTGGTGTCACAGCTTGATTGGTGCAGTGAGACCTGTGGATTCTCTGAGATATCTCTTCCCAGTGCCTCACGGACCATTAAGCACCTATCAAAGACCCACCAGGCTTTCCTCTCTGATCTGCTATCAGTGTAATAGGGAAACATTCAATCATACGCAATTCTGTGAGAGCAAAGTGGCTAACGCTTGCAGCCTTAATAATAGAGAGAGGTAATTTTACATGCTAAGCCTTGTGGTATTGTATTAAGTGGGACATATTTAAGTATGAATACTAAATTTCCTTTATAAATCAATCATAATTTGGGAATAGAAAAGAGCAAATCCCTTCATAAGGATAAAAAAAAGGTGGCAATATGTCCTCCACATATGTAATTACAAGCTGGTCTGATGTTGGATGAACACTGCCATAGCTATCAGCTGGTGTAGGCTACAGAAAAAGTCATAAATTGTATTTGCCATTCTCAAGGCCAGAACAAGAGCTCCATTGGTAGACCCCACAACAGTATCCTGCTTTTTATATAATTACCATGTTTATTGGATTTTTATTTTCACATTGACAAAAGAGCCATCTGCCTACTGCAGCCCTGCAGTCAGGCTTTAAGATCAGCTGGGAAACATTCTCCCCCGACTCCACCCATCAAGTTCCAGCTCAGGAAGAGTTATCGCCTTCTCATTGTGTAAATTCATAGAAATAAAGGAAAATATAGGGAACAAAATATATAATATATTCTTTATCTTTGGAGCAGCTGTGCAATCGTTTAAAACATCCACTGAAAGACTAAATCTTATCTTTACTTCTCTATAAGAGACACAGGATTTTCTTTTTGTTTTTTTTCTAAGATCATTGATTTTCCCTCCGTGAATTGCAGCATTGTGTAATAGAAAACAAAATACACCCATTTAGCACGATTGCAGCTTTTGGAGAATAAGGGATGATGACAGAAATTTTCTGATGTATTGTTTACCCAGAATGTAGGACATCTTATCAATTTTTCCATTACCTCACATGCAATGATCTGGATAACAATACTTTCAACCTCATCTCAGCCGGTGCCCGTCCCAGACACACATTAATACCAGGAACGAAAAGAATCAGTGATAAGGTAACTTCAAAGTTTTCCCAGGAAACATGGGTCAAATTGGACTTGTAAGCGTTTGTTTCATCCTACCACAGAGCTTCCCATGGGTGGAGTTTAACACATCTCAGCGATTCAGCGTTTTCGCAACATTTTCCTGACTTTTGAGGTTTTTTGTCTCTTCCCACATGGAAACCTCATTATTCTTCCCGTTATGTAAGGCTCCATTTTCTATAATAAGTGTTGAATTCTGCATAACTATTATATTTGCCATCGTTAAGTGTTCACCATTATGTCACTGCAAAAGAACGAACGTCACTTTGTGGTCCCAACCAGGGGATCATCTGCGTCACAGCGAGGTGAGAGGCCTGTTAAAAGACGCTCCGCTGGGAACAAGGGAAGTCGAGAGACTGCCTCTCTCCTTCTCTCTCGCTGGGATCGTATTTCTGAGGGTTATCAAGCGGCTCATTTAAATGAGGGCTGGTCACAGCAGGAACCAGCTGAACAAAGTTACTATTACCAGCGCCTCTCCTGTGCTGCTCTCACTCTCTCCTAATTGGGTTTGACTGCATTTGTTTAAATCCACAGTGGAAGAAAGAGAAAGGAGGGTGGAGGGGTTGCAGGGAAACTGAAGTGTGTCAGTTTGTCCAGACACGGTGGCACTTTAGGAAAAAAAAAAGGAAAGGGGGCTACCACTCCCTGAGCTTATTAAAGAAAGGTTGAAGGGTGTGTGTGTGTGAGGGGGGTGAGGCTCGGTGGGTCACAGAGCAGGCCTAGTCAGTCAGTGACTGGAACAAGCCAATCCTGGTCTCTGCTTGCACATGCACAATCACCTCTGGTGGTCCCAGCTCATTTCCTCAGTCAGCAGGAGCACTGACACGCTGCGTACGGCGGTGCATGGACACCCACATAGGCATGTAACACATGAACATGTACACAAACACCCCTAATCCAAAGCCACTCCCACCGTTACCCTGCCACGGACTCGCTGAGCGCTTTGCTCTGAGCTACATATGGTTACTCTGCGGCTCTCGTGGCAACAAAATGCCTTTGATTTTCAAGTATAACAACATTTGACACAAGTCCACAGAAAGTTGGAGGGCATTAACAGCTCGATACGTTTGAATCAGCACCTTTTTTCCCCCCTTTACCCCAAGGACAACACTGACCCGCTCACTTCAACTAAAACTACAACCTCACAATCCAACATCAGTTACCCTCTCTGACATACTGCAAAGTCAGATGATGCTGATCATGAACCACCAGCCTTCTGAGGTAACTGGGGACGAAGCAGATCAAATGCTGTTTAAATACCAGCCATCTGTAGTTCCCGATTCACATAAACAAAGACAAATGATAACTTTAATGGTCTGCTACTTTTTCAAGCATGTTTCTTCCCCTCTTGACCACGCTTTGCTTCGCATCCCACTAAAAAGGGATTCCTTGTAAATTTTATTACGCCAGTGTCAAAAAGACTCCCATCGAAGAAGCAGTAAATATTCTAACAGCGTCTAGATGCAAGGCCATTCCTGCTGGCTCCAGGCACTGAATTAGGCCAGCCTGTTTCTAGTTAGACAGTCATTAAAGAGATCTTACAGCCACAGCAAATGGTTTCCTGTCCTGAGTGCTTAACTCCTGTAGTAGGAAATGTCCTAGGCCGTAAAGGGTGAACCAAACTTCCTGAACATTTTTTAAAGTTACCACAGAGGGCATGTGGCGTGTTCCGTCCACTCGATGTGGCCAATCAAACAGGACCCCGCCTGACCATGACATGGCACTGGCCGTTTAAACAGGTGGTGTCCATTTATTGGTGTTTAATATGGGAATGACAGGCTTATTCAGTCCTCAGGAAAATACTCAATCCGGTATGAAAAAAAATATACTCAGAAAAAGTAAAAAAATAAACAACCGAGGCTTCATTGCTGTGAAAATATCATTCATCAAGGTAGACCTCTCTTTTTTTTTTTTTTTAAAAAGGGGTTTCTCAAGCTACTCTGTTCCAGCTGGTGTTTTACCATATTAGCATATTCTACACCAGTAGAGGACTGCTTAATAGAA
>JAVQJG010160764.1:0-21847 GCA_036024015.1 Craterocephalus amniculus
GAGGCTTTGCGACATGCTTTACGCCTTTTAACTCATGTGCTGAAAGATTGGTAAACAAATAGTATCAAAAGCGCTTTTTATTAGGGCGCATACGCCACAGCGGCGCCAATCACTGCCCCATTCAGAAGCTTCCAAACCGGCGCGTCGTTTAGCTCGAAATGAAGGCTGGATGTATCTGTCCTCTTCTATCCCATTCACGAACAAGCCGATAGGTAGAGCAGCGGCTGCCTGATGACAGGCAGCAGTGCTGAGGATTGTGTTTTTATGCTTTTATACACGAGCTGTGTGGCTATTTTTTAACTGTGCTGCATGTAAAATAAGTTTGTTAAACTGCATTGCATTACAGTAATGCAATATATACTATTTTGGGATTTGTAAGCGATTCAGTGTTTACAGGCTTCTTAAAAAAAAAAAAAAAGTGCGCCACTGAAGTAGATTTTAAAATGAGACTTGTAGCGGACATTTCCTGCTCCGCTTGTTATTAGCAGCATAAATGAGACGCTTTGGGGACCGGAGCACTACGGAGATCCTCACAAACCACGTAGGCGGTCTCAGCTCATGAAGGACTAAATGGTGCCGTAGAGCTATGAGGAACACTCCGAGCCCATCGGTCTTTGCCACGAGGTATGTTATGCCCAGTCGCAGCACTTCAGTCAGGTCGAGTTGCCTCGCTTGTATGACGCATGCCGGGCAAAAGTAGAGAAAGAAGTTGGCAGTGGGGCGCATCATGTGTTAACAGCTGACCTGTTGTAACTTCATCTGTTGTCTTATGATACCTGTAGATTCCACTAAAAAGTATTCTTATTTGTGAAAGTCTGGTTAAATGTCCCTTCAAAATAAAATTGAATAAAAGTAAAATATAATTTGTCCAATCCCCCCGCAAAAAAACCAAAAAACTTGTAAACATACTTTTGGGGGGTATATCGTGATATATATCGTTATCGCGATATAAAAAAGTCCATATCGTGATACACATTTTTTTCCATATCACCCAGCACTACACCATCGTAAAGTTTGTTTCTGTCTGAAGCTGACATCAGAAGCTGGAGGTGAATTTTAAAGTCTGCTCTGCCCTCTGGTGGATATGTTTGCTAACAACAATAACTACGTACAGGACGCATGAAAATATGAGAGCAGGGACATTGGCTGTGGTCACCTGAAGTATTTAATTCAGGTTTAGTTATTCTGAATCAAATAATTTGGATTACAAGTATAAAATCTCTGCTGGTCGAGGGAAACCGGCTCCTACTTCTACCTCTTCTTTTTTCTTTTTACTGCAGCATCTTCATCCACAGTCGTTACAGTGTGAACTGATGAAATAACCTGTAGTCTCTCAACTCTCCTGCTACTTCGTGATCGCAGGAAACAAATGTGCAGCGATATGAGCAGTGGGGGGATGCTCATACTGTACCACATCCTGCCCCGTCCACATCCACCTGCCCTGCTGAGGTTCACCTCCCTCCACTGACCCCGTTTCTCTAATCTAAACCAGCGAGAACTGCATTAAAAGTCACACAAGTAGAAAATTTGCTAGATGCACGCTCGCTGGCACATCTTTATCTAAAAAGAATAGAATATGCGGCTGAAAGAGTGAATGAACACAAGCCTATATAATTCTGTTTTTTGCTGATTTTATCATAAATCAAAAAGACTAATTAGAAAATATTCTCCCTCGGGTTAACATGGACATAATAACAACGGGTTCTGATTGGACAGGGGGAAGAAGTGACGTATTTGCATCGACCGGAAGAAAACAAATTCTGCTTCCTGCTTTGTTTCTTTTCAGCTTGAACATTGAGAAAGCTCCTAATATTTTTACTTGATTTGGATTCTAGTTGCTAGTCTAGTTGCTAGTTGCTAGCATAGTACTTACTGCGAGTTTTCGCAGAATGACCGAAATTAACTCAAAGCGTAATGAAGCGGATGAGGGAGGAATTATTCAATTCTGAATTGAGAGTGGAATAAACCCAACCCCCCTTTTTAAAATGATTATTTTTAATCTCTTTAAAAGCAGAATTAACTAATACTGTTAATACTCTTATGTAAATGTAGCCATTTGAAATGGATAAGTGTACTTATTAGGGCTGGGAAAAAAATATATCACATGATTATATCGCAATTTTTTGCTTCATGATTCTTAATTAAATCTTTTTTGTTAATAGAAATTTTTTGTTTTTTTACTTTTTTATCCTGTTAGGTAATATATCAAGCAGAATGATGGTTTGGCTGCTGTGTTGTGTTTTTCTGATTTAAATTTTCATAAAAATGACTAAAGCTTTAGCAAAAACTATTAATTTTATAAGATTTTTGTAAAAAAAAAAAAAACAGAAAAAAATGTACAAAAGATTTTTTACATTCCCAAAAAAATCAGCGCTATCAAAGAATTACAATTTAAATTTAACCAGCACCCAGGAAATTGTAAAAGAATCAAATCTGGAGGAAATATTAACCCAGCCCGAGTGTTTATGAACATAAAAGAAGCATAAATGGGCTTTTGCAGCTGTTACCTGTTCACAGGTGCGTGACAGGTGTGTTTACCCTCTTCAGGTATGGTGGAGATGATTCCTCATGCCGACACTCTGAGGAAGATCCAGGTGGAACACGGAGTGACGGGATCGTTCAAAGATCGGACATTGGCTGACTGGCTGCAGAAACACAACCCCACTGACGAGCAGTACGACAAGGTAAACACCTGTGTTCACCTGCGGCGCTCAGAGTCCACCAAAGCCTCAAGCCTCACGTGTCAGGCAGCAGGGTTGGGACAGTACATCGATACATCGATCAAATGGTCAATGAGTCAATATCATCGATCCAAAATCCTAACATCGGCCAAAAATCGATAGAGTAACCAGTTATCAAACGTGCTTTTATTTTGAAAATATTTTCTTTTAAACTGAATGTAATGCCAGAGCGCAGGATAAAGGAAGGTTAAATTTTGATCCTGTTGCTTTTTGTGATGAATGGAAATAATTGGGATCAGTTTTGTGATATCGTTTCATATCGATCTGTGGATATCAGCAAACATCGAATCGCTGTATCGATATAATATATCATGATCAAACCAGTGATTTCCAATCCCACCAGGCGGTGGAGAACTTCATCTACTCGTGCGCTGGCTGCTGCGTGGCCACCTACATCCTGGGAATCTGCGACCGCCACAACGACAACATCATGCTGAAGACCAGCGGCCACATGTTCCACATCGACTTCGGGAAGTTCCTGGGACACGCGCAGATGTTCGGGAACATCAAACGGTGAGATCGGCGGTAACCTGCAGGAACGCGTCCAGCTGATGGTCTGCAGAGGTCCGGATGTCAGAGGTCACTGATCAGCTTATCGATCTCTCTGCAGGGACCGCGCCCCCTTCGTCTTCACCTCCGACATGGCGTACGTCATCAATGGAGGAGACAAACCGTCCAGCCGCTTCCACGACTTTGTGGATCTGTGCTGCGAGGCATACAACCTGATCCGCAAACACGCACACCTGTTCCTCAACCTGCTGGGCCTGGTGCGCAACACACACACAAACACACACACACAGAAACACACACACACAGAAACAAACACAGAGAAACACACAAACAAAAACTCACACAGAGAAACACACAGAAACACACAAAAACACACGCAGAAACACACACAGAAACAAACACAGAGAAACACACAAACAAAAACACACACAGAGAGACACACACAGAAACACACACACACAGAAGTTTTAGCGGAGCTGCAGCCTCCATCATGACCTCGTTTATGACACGAGATAAAAGGTAGATCAGAGAACGTTTGAGAGAAAAAGTTAATTAAGTCCGATAAGCGCAGGGCTAATTATAGTAATAAATACCTGATAACAGTGTTACCAGGAAAGCTGTCTTATTTTAACGACCCTGCTGGGTTAGAGCGGCGTTCATAAAGTCACACTCCAGCATCATCTCCTGCATATTAATCTGCGGTCAGTAAAGGCGAAGCTTTGTGTAACTTTTTTATTAGATATTATTATTATTGGCTTTCACAGTACTTGCACTGACGGTGCTCCTGCTACTACAATATTACTTTTATGGGTTAGTACTCGCAGGTAAAAGAGAGAGAGAGCTGACTTGTGTAGGGGGATGAGTACCTACTATCTAATATTTAATAGTTATTAGTGATGATAAAAGATTACCTATGGGGCATTACTGCTAGTTGATAAAATTATACAACATTAACTACCAGAGGATAGATGGAACTAAAAACTAAACTTCGATACCAGCGTTAAGGGTTTATCTCTATATGTGTCAGCGTTGGACAGATGTGACACACGGGCAGATGATGAAGGTCCCCAACAGCTAATATGCAAAACCAAAACAATCTGCACGATGTACTTTCACACGTTTATTTCTCACAATTTTACCTAGAAGTAGCAAAGCAATGCTCTCCATGGCTGACTGAACCAACGCTGTTCACAGACGTAGCCACGATCAGCTGTGACAACACGCTGAATACGCTAGGAACGGACAGTGCCTATAACATCTAATTTGCATTGCATATTAATTTTCTCCTATATTTATAGTTGTCTTTTATCTTTCAAGTAATAAAGATGTCCAGTGTGGTTCTTTTCTCATCCAGAGCAGCCCTAAGCATCGTCTGGTGTTTACTCTGTTTTTTGTCTGCGACGCTCAGACTCTGTTTGTTTGGGGTCTGTGCTGGAGTTTAAGCTGTGCTCCATGCCAGCCTCTTCTGGGTCTCCCATGCTTCATGCACAAATGTTCAAAAGCTCCCAGAGAAACAGAAAGCTACCTGATGCACAGGGATGCGCATTACGTCCCAAAACTCTGTGGGAAATGTGACTGTTCAGACCGGACTGCTCTTTATTGTAGTGGCTGTACAGGCTTATAGAGGCCATCTCAGTTATTAAGTCAGGGCTGGTTCTACACATAACGCCGTTGGTGGGGCATGTATGGGGTAGAAACATTTCTATTTTAACTTTACACTTACTAAGGGTCCTGTTTTTTATTTGTATTTTTCAAATGATCATTCAAACCATCAAATTCATTGTATGTTACAATTAACCACAGAAAAACTAACCCACCAGAAGAATTACAAAGACAAACTGAACTTACCAGAAAGACTTATTGTAGACAGTAAACATATAGAGAAAAGGAGAAAGCAAAATAAGAAAAACAAACTCACAAAAGGAAAAAAACAAAACCACAGGTGCACCAAACGTTCCTCTTTACAGCAGTGACCAATTACAGGTACAAGCACTCAAAGCTCCAACTCCAGACCAGGTAAGTTCTTCACACAAGTGATCAGAGCAGCATTGGGTCCTTTTAACTGAGATATAAACATGGACGTTTATCCACAAGATGAAACAAAAAAAAGGAAATTATTTCTGAAACTTTTGGATTTAAGCCAGAAGCTGACTCTGTGTGTGTGTTTGTGCGTGTGCAGATGCTGTCCTGTGGGATTCCTGAGCTTTCTGATCTGGATGATCTGAAGTACGTCTACGACGCTCTGAGACCTCACGAGTCGGAGGCTGACGCCACCATGTACTTCACCAGGTAATAGACCGCCCCTCTGCCGGCGGAGCCTCGACTCCAGGGGACCGATCTGCACCTCAGCGTTGAAGTGAAACCTTTTGGGTGTTTTAACAATGTGAAACACAAGATTTAATATTCAGAGAACAAAAAACAGTGAGTTGATGTTTACTTAGTGTGTTTTATGTCAAGCTCAACTAATCCAGGAGAAACTAAACAACTAAAACAGGGAAAATTTATAGTAATTCTAATAACAATGTAATGTTGGTAATAATAACAGCTACCGCCATTGTAGTTACCACCAGCACAGTGACCATTATTCCTGACTGTTAAAACATTATACTGAAGGTTAGTAATTGGGATGGGAAATGATGCAAGGGCTATGCAGCTTGTGTCGCTCTCCCTGAAGCGGAGTGATTTGACACAAGGCGTCAGAGCTTATATCAAAACATCTCTTTAACGTGTCCGATTACGTTCGGAGTTTCGGGTTTTATCGTCAGCATTTCAGGCTGTTCAGGCTAAAATTTAGCTGTACAAGTTATATGTGACCATCATTGTTCATGTAAAATGTTGGGCCGAGAGGAGATTTGAGTGAATTTGCTGTATTTTCGTAGCCTGGCTATCGCGACTATATTGCTGCGAGCATATAGTCTGGCCAAGACGCTATTCAACCGATTTCCAAAATCCCCAAAAAGTGGGAGCCTATCGATTTTGAGGTTATCCAAAGAGGCAGACTCAACGCAGGAAGCAACACCGTCAACATTGCTAACATGGAGCAGCGGTAGCGTTTGACACAGCGGGAGATTCTGTTTTCAGCTCATTAAACGGAAAGTTCTCTGTGAAATGTGAGCAACGAGTAGCCCTGGAGACATTTGATGGAGGGAAAGACGTTTTCCCCTTGCTCCCGAACGGCTTCCGTAAGAGTCTGTTAGCCCTGCTGGCTACACGCGAGTCAGAGAAAAGAGTGCTGTGATTGGTTTAAGCTTCGACCAATCACAAACAGCGACATTTTAAGGAGACGGGTCAACCGTCCCTTCTGAGAAACAGTTTCTGTATTAGTCTTGGCCAGACTTTATGCGCGCAGCAATATAGTCTCGATAGCCAGGCTAGTATTTTGGTGAATTTCACAGCAATTACAAGTTTTTGATGTTAAACCACCAAACAAAGTTTAATGCTTCTTATGTCCTACACATAGGTTTGACTTGAATTGTATAATTAATTCTTGATTATAGATTATCGCAGTCCTTTTTGGGTGCAGTGTTTGCCTGATTAAAGTAAATCACAAACTGCTTCCACATAAACACAGCAGCAATATTTATTGTGGCGTACTCTGCCCCCTACTTGCCCGCAGCGGCAGTGTTTGGGTGGAGCTCCTGTTCATTAGCTGGAGCTTTACCTCCACCTGTCTAATCAGATGTTTTCTAATCACTCCTAAGCTGGTAACATAAGTGGGGGCTTGTCCGGGAAGACTTGACTCAGTGAAATCCTGACAGGAACAGTTTCTATGCTGATGACACACTCATTTATTCAGGGAAGCTCCTTGCTGCTCCGAGCTGAACGCAGCTGACTGACCTGCCCTCTGCGTCCTCCCGCAGGTTGATCGAGTCCAGTCTAGGCAGCGTTGCCACCAAACTGAACTTTTTCATCCACAATCTGGCTCAGATGAAGTTTGCCTCGTCCGAGGAGCGGCCCACGCTGTCCTTCGCCCCCAGGGTCCACACCTGCAGGAGCGACGGCCTCATCGCCAACCTCTACATCTGCAGACACGTGCGCACCAGCAAGGGCTACGTAAGTCCGCCGACCCATTGCCACAGCAGCAACAGCTGACGGGTCAAAGGTCGCACTCATTGTGTGTGTTTGTTTGTGTGCGTCAGGCTTACGTGGTGAAGGTGGAGCGCGACGGTCAGAAAGACGTCCACCTTGTTCAGAGGACGTTTGAGGAGTTTCATGAACTTCACAGCAAACTGAGGCTCATCTTCCCCTCGTCCAAACTGCCCAGGTACGTGCACGCCCACACACACACACACCCACAAGCACATGCACTCAGTTTTAATCCAACCCTACTCTTTTGACCCAACCGCAGCTTCCCCAGCCGCCTTGTGATTGGTCGTTCCCGTGGTGAGGCGGCGGCCGACAGGAGGAAGGATGAGCTGAACGGTTACGTCTGGCATTTGATCCACGCGGCGTCGGAGGTGGCTCAGGTGAGTCCCGATGGTCACGCACACTATCAGGGAAATATCAGTCCTCAGTTTGCTTTCAGACTGGTTTTAGTTCATTCTTACATTGAAATAAGTGTACAGATTATCCAAAGTAAGAAAAAAAAAACGGAGATGAACCAGAAGTAGATTTTATTTATAGTCTATGTTGTAACAAATTCAGACTTTGATAAAAATACCCACACCATAACATAAAAACCCATGAGCATGCAGGGGAAAACATGCCCAGAAGTTATCCGGTTCAGATAAACTTTAACAGAAAGTCGTCGTCAGTGCGGCTCACATGCTGAACTCACTCAGAGCTCAGTCTGCATCCGTTCACGTTCTGATCACCAGTTGACAGAAGAGTCAGTCTGAACTGAACTGTAAGTTTTATCACATCATAACATTACATCTAGGCAAGGCAAGGCAAGTTTATTTGTATAGCACATTTTCAGGTACAAGACAATTCAAAGTGCTCTATTCTCCTCTTCTGCTGAGCCAAATAAATAAAAATGATAAGGTTTCTTAATAAAAAAAAATCATTTTTCATCAGAATCGAGATTCTTATTCATCAAGATTCTGAATCGTCCAAGAATAGATTTTTTAAAAGACTTAAATGTAATTTCCTCGACCACTTTTAAAGCTACTTTTAAATGACAAAGGCATGGTAAAGGTCACGGCTTCAACTTTTTCATCAAAACATTGCGTTCCAAAAATGAATACATCCACAGAATCACAGGAGGGGAGGAGAATAAAGGAATTCATTTTACTGAATTTTTAAAATAAATAGTATATAAATAATTGTTTTATTAATTTTGATGGTCAGAAAAAGCCCTTTCTGGCTTGTAGAAGAAAGGGGTTAATTAGCACCTTTTCTTACTGAAAGAGGATTGAGATCGGTTTGAATCGAATCATCACTCAAAGAATCTGAATCAGATTGCATTGTGAGTTTCTGCAAGATTCACATCACTCAGCCCGATGGTCCGAGCCGAAGCCAACAGAACCTCACTGACCAGAGTTTGGTTCTCTCCAGACTTCAGAGCTGGTCTTAAATGAGAATCCAGCAGGTCAGAGCCATCTTCAGCTTCAGAACAATGACTTTCCTAGTTTGGTTCTGATTCTGTACCCAAGATCTTTCTGATCAGCGGTTTTCTTTCTGGACCCAGAACCATGTTAGTATCATGAGCAGGGCTGTGCAAACAGAAATCAGCTGATTCCTGAGAGACGTCATGTGACTGAAGCATTAAAACTGTGTTTCAGTGTGACCTGGTCTACACCTTCTTCCACCCGCTGCCCAGAGACGACGGAACTGGGACCACCAGCAGCAAACCAGCAGGTACGTCTACAGGTACTCATCAGAAAATTAGAATATGCAGGAAAAGTTGTTTTATTCAGATAATTCAACATTAAAGGTAAAAAACAATACATTTTATGGATTAAGTACAGATTCAAGAGTTTACTTTCAGAGGCCTCATATTTTTTAGTATAGTTAGCGTAGTTTTTTATTGATTTCAAGCATTAATCAAATTTTCTGAGCTTTCTTTTTTTTGGTTTTCTGAAGCTGCAAATCCCAATCAGCAAAATCTAAACAAAATCTTACAGCACTTTTTCAGGATATTCAAATTTTTCGAGCAGTACCTATAACTTCAAAGATGAAATGCACATATTGACACAAATAGTATCCTAATCAATATATTTCAGCTTTTATTTGTTTAGATTTTGCTGATTAGGCTTTGCAGCAAATTAAAAAATTACAATATTGCTTGAAATCAATAAAAAATGGATTTTAAATATAAAAAAAGTCAGGCCTCTGAACGTGAACTCTTGCATCTGTACTTAGTTCATAAAATGTATTGATTTCACCTTTTATGTTGAACTGTCTGAATTTTTCCAGCATATTCTAATTTTACCCGTCGGTGCCTGTAGTTATTTTTTCTTTGGTTATTATTGATCTCTCTGTTCTGGCGGCTGATGAGGAGGTGTGTATGTGTGATGTGTGTGTTTCAGAGATATCCTGGTCTCCCACCTCGGGGAAAGAACTCGGTGAGGTTAAATTATCCATCTCCTACAGGAACGATAAACTCTTCATCATGGTGATGCACATCAGAGGACTGGTCAGTCTCAGTGTGTGTGTTTTTGTGTATGTGTGTGTGTGTCTGCTGTTTGACTCTATCTTAATGATCATTTGATTGATTTATGTTACAAATGGTAATTATTCATTGTGTGTTGTGTTTGCAGCAACCGCTGCAGGACGGGACCGACCCCGACCCCTATGTGAAGCTGTACCTGCTCCCGGACCCACAGAAGATGAGCAAGAGGAAGACGAAGGCGGCGCGCCGCACCTGTAACCCGACCTACAATGAGATGGTGACGTCATGCTCTCACTTCCTGTTTTGCAGTCGCCTCCATGGCGAACAGCGAGCGGATCTAGAGCTTGAAGTTCTGTTTCTGTCCCTCAGTTGGTGTACGAACGGATCCCTCGGGGAGACCTGGACCAGAGAGTGATCCACCTGCGGGTTCTGGGCGATGGGGCCTTCTGGGAGAACACCCTGCTGGGGGAGACGTTCATCCCTCTGAAGAAGCTGGTCCCGGGTCAGCACTGGGTGGACTGGCACAAGCTGGCCGGCGTTGGGTCAGACTCCGCCCACTGACAGGAATCAGGAGACGAGAAAGGGAGGTTCTTCTCTGGAGGACGGAGGAACAAAGGGAGCAACCTCTTAAGTCCAAGCTGTGTGGCTGGTCCTCCCTCAGAGAGGGCGGAGCAATGAGTCTTCAGCGGGTTATTTGTAGTTTTTGGGATTAAAACATGAATAATGTGAAAATTTCCATCAGAGCCTGGTGGAGGAATACTGACTCTTTAACCTTCAACTAACTGACTCATTCTTCCAACTGTTCACACTGAACTTTAACCAACAAATCATTCACAACAGACTGTTCACGCTGAACTGTTCACACTGAACTGTTCAATCTGAGTTGTTCACACTGAACTTTTCACGCTGAACTGTTCACACTGAACTATAACCAACAATTTATTCACGACAGACTGTTCAGGCCGAACTATCAATCTGAACTTTAACCAACAACTTATTCAGAACGAACGGTTCACTCTGAACTGTTCAGACTGAACTGTTCATGGTGAACTGTTCACACTGATCTGTTAAGTCTGAACTGTTGACTAAAGTGTTCACCATGTGAATTGTTAACTGAACTGTTCACACTGACTCATGACCCGAACATAAGCTGGTAACAATACAACCGATGACTGTTCAGTTGAGGAAGAAAAAGAGAAAAAAAGGGAAAAGATTAAAATGCAGACGATTGTAAAGAAAAAACTTGAAGTTTGTTTATATCAGACACTTGTTGAATCATTTCATGAACTCAGAAAGATTTTTAATGTTTTAAAATCTTTTTCTGTCCTGAAATGAAAAGACTGATGAGCTGCAGAGATGATGCTAACAGGCAGCAGGATGATGGGAACGATGATGATGTTCAGCTGCTTCGTTTCCATCTCCACTTTACGTTTTTCTGGACGCTCACCTGAACTTGATAATTTTGCGCTGTAGACCAGGAAAAGGTGGAGTTATCATGGGATGCTGTCGGAGCTGAATGTTGACGTTTTTTAGAGACTTCATGCTCTTCACGCCTGCTGCTGATCTGAGCATGCTCAGAACCTGCTCGCAGAGAAAAACCAGCACCATCGACGTATCCTGCATAGAGCAAACCAGCACAGATCGACGATGAACGCACTTTTTGTAGTCCACGCTAGCAGCATTTGTAGTTTACTCACAGGTTTAGTGTCCCTGAGTTGTCCATGATGCTTGGAGCAAATTCGTGTTTTTGGAAAAACATCCTTCGTACTGTGAATAAAAGTACTCAACAGACGCTGTGAAAATAAAAGCTCCTAAACTTTTTCAAGCTAACTGTTTGTGCTTCATCTGCTGGTGAAACTGGTCTGATTCATGTCCTTCCTGACTGGATGCTGGTTGGGAATTGGGAGATTTATCAGCGCCATGAGTAGGAGGGTTGAAAATGTAAATGTTTCTGGACTGATTTGTCATCAGCATGGAGGGAGGTCAGCTCAGTATGAACTCACTAACTTTCCATTTCGGGGTCCAAACATCCTGAAAATCTAGTCTGAAATTTGATAGGGAAAATATTTCCTGGATACAAGTTTACAGGAAACACACAGGTGGCTCAGACCTGCAGGTGATGTTGATCCATCAGATCAGAGCAGGAAGAGTGAAGGACAGGTGTGTGAGTGTGTGTGCGTGGTGACTCCGCCCACCTGCCCACAGGTGAGACTGAACATCATACAGGGGAAATTGTGACCAGTTGTTTTCCCTCACGGTTTTAACTTTTTCCATTATTTGCACTAAATAATAAACTTGAAACTAAAAACTCTAAAAAGTCTCTTCTTTTGTCATCTTCCATCTCTCCATCATTCTTCTCTCCTTTTTTCAGCGTTAACACAGTTAAGCAAAACGTCTTAGTTCCCAGGACCCGTATTCACATAGTTGGGGCTAAAAGTACTTTTAGCTAATAACAGACTAATTTAGGAGGAACTCCTAAGTAAAGTGGGCGTGTCGGTCCTAACTTTTGGACTCCTACATTTTTGGCCAATGAGTGTTTCAGGAAGCATTTTAGCGCTAAAACTGCATCCTAAACCGAAAAATGGTTAGGAGTCACCTGGAGGACTTTTAACACGGTGGGAGTAAACCAAAGAGAAAATCAACTGAATCAATACGACGCTGAGCTCTTAAAAAGGAATCTGCACTGACATCACTGATGAACAGAAATAAACACTAACACCAAAGATCACATAGTGACTACATTATGTTTGGCTGCAGGGAAAATGAGTTGTATGTCATGCAGATGGATTCGTTATCAGCCGATATGCAAAATTACTAAACAATGAATGCTCTCTGCATCACCCCAGTTTATACATAGGCTACCTGATATTTGTTTAAATTGAAAATTAAATATAAATGTTTCAAAAATCATTGACAGTAGCAGCATATAATTTATGTTGTATTTTTATGTGATCCAGCTGCAAACTTTCTGCAGTAGTGATATGTATGGACATGTTTTTTTCTTCGTTTTACAGTTATGGTCTTTGGTTTTTTCCCACCTGCGGAGTTTTAAAATAATCTTGCCCGAACCGCACAACCAAACCACTTTTCGCAACCAGCCCCGCTGTCAAATGCACACTTAATGTGGAGTTGAGAGACGATTTTATTTCTTGTTTGGCCTGGAAAACGTGCAGCACCAAAATGACCAGGGAAACTCACTTAAAGTCTCTACCAAGCATTGTCACCCAGGCAAGGCTCGGTTAGAACCAAAAAAAATTCACAGAAGATTCCTGAAGTGTGTCTGGGTTTTTCTGTTCTGTGGTCCAAATATTCTAGCTGAATATAGTAGAACTTTCTTAACTTTGCATGAGTTGGAAATGCCAAACGAAGGTCAAAGTTATTTATTTAAAAGAAGGAAAGTGTTTTTATGATATGCTGCCTCTGGGTCACTTCCTTTTGGACTGTCTGTGTTTCTGGCTGAATCTGTGAACTAGCACTCATTTCTCCTAACATTAATTGATTGATAAAAGTGTCAATCATCAAAATAAACAATGGATTGCCAACACCCCCCAAGAACAACTCATCACCCCCTTTTTAAGAATGATGCTTGCAGCGCCCCCTGACAGTCTCTGTGTCCATTGCAAGGATGGAAGGTGGATTCTTACATTGGTGGACAGACACGTGCAGAAGTCTGGAGCCACTGAAGAAGAAAAAAAGGTCATGAAAAGCATATTTACTGAAACACAAATGGCTTCTTTCTGTTCTATTCTCTGTCAACATCATCCTACGTTTCATCATTAATGAGGTTCAGGTTCTGGGCAAGGTTCATCCGTCCATGAGACCTGTTACCACCTCAGCCTCTCATGATTCTCTCAGCTCCTCCTAGGTTTTAGTCTGACCTATCTGGTTCAGATACATGATCTTCTCTTCGTTCCCTCTCAGCTAGTCTAGTTTGCCCAGTTTTGTTGAGAACCATGTCTGCCATGCTGAGGTTTGCTGCAGTAGATTCTCAGTCATCAGGGTCATGATAATAATCAGATCAGGAGTAAAGTACACTGGACCTATACTCGCTGCGTCTTGTCTTGTCCTTTAGGTGAAGCAGCCTCTGTCTAAGGGTGAGGTTTGATCACTTCCTTCCACATCTGTAATGGAAGTTATGTTGTCATTTTTATTTATTTTTTATTTATTTCACCATTGTGTGTTGTAAAAAGCAGAGAAGAGAATAAAACCTGTTTTCCAATTCATTGCATTGCATTGCATTTAGTGTAGTAGATGTAATTGTATCAGTACTCGGAAACGGCAAGTACTCAGATTCAAGATTAGGTATTGTATCGGTTTGGAAAGAAGTGGTTTTGTTACATTGCTAGAAAGAAGCAATACGTCAATTAATCGCAAGGTAAGAAAAAAATTGCACAATAACTTTTCCATCTGCAACTGTACTGTACTTTACATACAGTAGATAAATATGCAGGGTAAACACATCTGGCTAAAGACTCCATCTATCCTCCTTGTCACTATAAACTGTTGTGGGGAAAAAAAGATGAGTCCCATTGAGAAAATCAATTAGCAATCATGTTTTTTAGCCATTACCATATTAAACTTTGCATGTTTCTGCAGAATGATTATACAGGTAACCTCACTGATTGAACAGTGCTCACTGTTTTTGTGCTTCTTGTTTTAATGATTAAGATGATCAACTTTGTGCAAGCAACTGTTTCTGCTAAGTACCTCTACAAGATAAGACCGGTATCTATTGTGCTGCGAAACAATGTGGGCATGACATTGTTGTTAAAAGCCTGTGTTTTCGTATTTTTGTTTTAGTACAACTAAGAATAACCAGGAGTCTTTTGTTTGTAGACAGTTTGGGTGTGTTGATTAGCTCTTAAATGAGAATTGGTTTTGCAGGATCAATGGCTTACCTTGACTATGTCAGACACAGGCACTTAACCATATCAGCGTTTCCAAAGAGAAAACACAACATGATAAAGCATCCTCCACACAACCATTATGCAGTCAGTGGTTGGAGGATCAAATGAAATATCACTAATAGCTCTACCAAGAGTCTGCAACCTGCAGCTCTGGAGCCACACATGGCTCTTTGGACTGTCCATGATGGCTCTTAATAGCATAGGCTACAATAATAAAGAAACATCTAGTTTTATTAAATATAGATATTGTAAAAATGTGTCGGTTTTAGCATGTTTTTAAAAAATTAAATAACTGCATTAAATTTCCACAAAATAATGACACTCAAAGTAAACAATATTCTTTTAGATCTATATTTCATGTCAATAGTTTGGAAACTATGGGCTTATTAAGAAAAAAAATCCACAAATATCTTCATCCCATAGAGGAAAATGCTCTTTTTGCAGTTTTATTTTCTTTATTTTAGAATAAAAACAAAAAATAAAAAGCATATTTCCTATTGTAGCTATTTATTAGAAATTATGCTGTCTTTGTTTCCCCCACAAAGGTCATGTAACATTTTCAACTATAAATGAGTTTTATCTAGCTTTAGGCAGAGGGCAAAAAGTGGCTCTTTGGATTGTAAAGTTTGCAGACCCATGATCTACGGGCTACCAACACTGGTAATAATATAGATCGGCTACTTTAATGTGACACTTGAAAACAGCACATATGAAAGTTGTTTTTTTGCGTTTGTTTGTATTTTGTTTGGGGTGGATGTGGTTTTCCTTTGATTTTAACAATCAGCTTCTCTCCTAACAAAGAGAAATTTACATTTTTATTTTGACATTATTATGACTTTATTCCTTAAGATCCCCCCACCCCCAAAAAATAAAAAATCCCAAATTCCCCCCCTAATGATCAGGCGATCCCATGACATGATCTTGGGACTTCCAACTTTGATAAAGTCTTCTCTCGAGTCCCGATCAAGAGCTGAAATGTTTCATGTTAATTCTGGATTCATAAGGACTGGATGGAAACCAGAAACTACACTGGTTTCCTAAAAGTATCCAGGTCTGAACGCGGTGGGAGTCTCGCGCTGATAAACACGTGGCAGCACCTCTGCGCCTTGTTCTGACCTTTATTATGTAACAGCAGGAAGAACGCGCGCCGCTCTGCCGCTGCTGCGGCTGCCGCGCGTTCCCGCGCCGCTCCTGCCGCTTACCGGAAAAGGAAAGGCAGTGGGTTGATGACAGTCTGTACTTTCTGATGAAATCCCAAACCGGAGAGACAGACGGACACACGAAGCGACGCAGCGCCTAAAATCCCTCACTGTGGTCAGTTACCGAGCAGTATTACCTTCCGGAGGAGGAAATATTCGTCGCAAGCTTTCGAAGAAGCGGATTAACGAAGATTTCAGATCGAAAATTTGAATCTGCTGTCGGTTAAAAAACCGTCAGTTAGCTGCCGCGCTAAGCTAAGCTAAGGTGCTATCAGCAGTAGCGCCGTTCCCGAGGAGCCCACAGACGGAGTTCTCGGAGATTAATACCGGACAGAATGGCTCGTTTCTCCGCTTCGAACCGAGACTCTTGTAGCGTGTTCTGTCAGTCTTTTTTCCCCAGCTCCAGATCCAAGGTTTCCTCTCGAAAGAAGTCCAATCACCACTCTCAGACAAACCTTAACGGCGCCGAGTATATGGTCGATATTTCCTGGGTTCCGTCTGGTTCTGCTAACCGGTATGTGTGCAACTAAAAACGGACTCTGTGCGGCGCTTCAGCAGCTGTGGGATCATCAGCTAATTAGCAGGTACCACAAATTTGCACTTTAATTTGATAAAATGTTCAGGAACGTGGACGGTGACGGCCAGAGCCCGTCCCCTCCCGCGGGGATCGCTCCGGTCGGTCTGGACGGGCAGGGGAGCTCGTGGATCGGCCTGGTTCACAGGCCGCTGTCGCTGCTTCAGAAACTCCTCCCGGTCCGGCTACGGAGCCCTGCTCTGGCCGAAACTGGACCCGCGTGGTTCTCAGGGGAATTCAGAACCAGCTTCGTTCAAGAAGAAAATGAGTTTTTGCGACAGCTGGATGACATTTTGCCGCTGACGCATCACGCGCCGCCGCACCTGACGTACGTGCGGTGTCAGCACGAAGCGGCGGCCGGGCTGCCGGAGCCGGGCCCCGGCGGACACCTGTCCTGGATCACTGCTGAGTCCGTGCAGGATGTGGAGCTGCACAGCGCCGCGGAGATGAGCTTAGACATCTGCCAGCAGACTCCCATCGGATATTTCTCCAACATCAGGACTTTTCTGAACCAGGTTCTGCTGAGCTCTCAGGAACTGAAACCCACCGGGGGGAAGGACTGGGTGCCGGAGGCGGTGAGGAGCAAGCCGTGGTGGGGGAGCTTCCTGGGCCGGGAGGAGAGCTCAGAGGGAAGGAGGCTGCCCCGGCCTGATGAGGACTCGGGGACGGTTTGTCCTCAAATATCCGCTGAGATAACAGGCGCTGTGTTTGTGCAGGGGGACGGCAGAGAGTCGATGCTGGGAGAAAACACTGGACCCTCTGACCACAAAGAGGAGCCCGCCAACAATGGAGGCCCTCACACAGTCCAGAACAGCGAGGGGACCGTGGCAGATGCAGCGCTTCCAGCCCTGGACCAGGACCATGGCTACTCCAGTCTCGAGGAGGAGCAATCCCAGAGGAGCCGCCTGTACGACGCCGGGGCCCCTGGTGAGGGGGCCGAGACAGCTGAGAGGCCCCCGGCTAGCATGATGGAGACGGAAGAAGAGTCCACGGGGACGGTGGTGCTTGTCCCTCCCCAGAACAAAACCATCGCCTTCATCATGGGCTGCCCCTGCAGCGACGACGACGACGACAGCAGCCAGTCGGACCAACAGTCCACTGAGGATGAGGAGGAGGAGGATGATGATGGCTTTGACAGCGAGGGCTCGTCTGATTGCTCCACCTCCAGCGATGAAGAAGAAGATGACGAAGCCTCGGACTCGGAGCCCGACTCGGAGTCGGAGCGTCTGTGGAACTCGTTGAGCTGCACGTTGGACCCCTACAACCCCCGAAACTTCACCGCCTGCCTGCACACGAGCAGCAGCAGACCCCGGACTATCCCCACGCCTCCGTCCTCCACCCAGTCTACGCCCGCATCCTCCCCCGAAGGGTCCCCCGCCCTCACCTCCTCCCCGCCTCCCTCCAGTCAGGACTCCTGGGACGACTCTGCGTCGGCCAGCGAGGTGGACGAAGCGGAGAGCCTCCGCCTGCTGAACTCCTTCAGCTGCTCCTCCGACCCCTACAGCCCCTTTAACTTCCAGGCTCCACTCAGGACTCGAGGGCCCACCAGGTCTCCTCCTTTAAAAACCAGGGTGAGAGCCAAGACGGCCTCCCAGACCCAGTCTCCATCATCTCCACCAGAGTACCGGCGGCAGGAGGCGGAGGAGAGACTGGACAGCGGCTTCTCCGAGTCCAACGCCGCCTCTCAGACCTGCAGGACGCCCAAAAAGGTCAGTCTGTTGCTCCCCTCCAGTCCTGTCGGTGCAAACATCTATCTTATGGATCATTGTTAGAACCACCAGAAATGTGATTATAGATTTACACTCCTTGTGGGTTTTTAGTTTTATTTATTTCCATCTCTTATGTCTACATCACAAAATAAATCAGAAACCATCTGAAGTCACCAGAAAGTCTCATTCCAGCTCAGTCCCCGGCTCTGTGAAGAGTAAACGAATCCTGCTTATTAACTGGATTTCACTGAGAGAGGTCACATGGGAAAGTCTGCAGGGATGTCTACCTACATTTTAGAAATTAATATTATGGAAATGTTTTTTTAACCTGGGAAGAGAGGTTAGACACACAAGGAAAACATCCAGCTCTGACTTCCAGCTGGATTTTATCAGAGTAGCTGCTGTTCGACTCATAAATGATACTGGAATAAAGGAAATGAGACCATATATCTGTGATCAGATTCAGTTCCTTCTGCGGATCATCACAGCAATGACTCAAAGGAATTTACCTCACGCCCAGTCCAATGGTGAAACCATCTGTCAATGTTTACAGGTGTTTCATTTTCTATAAGAATGTCAGGTTCTGTAAATGAGCTCATCTTATTACTGGAAGTCCAACCAAAGTAGAAATTACAAATAACATTTTATTTCAGTGTTGCGTTAAATATTCATGTTGTTTGGTCCAGTCCCTGAGTGTTTACCTTTTATTTTCACTTTCTCTTCAACCTTTTGTATTTATGCTTGACAGCCGTCCTCCACAATGACACCTCGAGCTTTTTATCTATAAGTCACAAATCCTTTATGATTTAATTATATTTAATTTGTTTATCTTTTGGAAATTGGAAATGCTGACAATGGCATTGGTGCTAATGATTATTGTCATTCATTATTATCCCCAATGTTGCCAAGTTACAGGCAGTTGACATGTCGTTTGACCTTATCGTGATGTTAATGAGTTTATTGTTATTTTTGCTATTTTTAAATGAGTACAACAAAGTTTTACTGCCTTTTCATGATACTCAGTCACTCGCATTTCCTCTCTTCCCCTTTATTTCCTCATAGTCTCTCCTGTCATTCTAATAACAACAAAACATATCTGGCATGCATAACTTTATCTATTTGGAGAGGATACTTCCTCTGCTTTAGTGTCCCTGTTTAATGTACCTCTTCTGTAACTAGCATAATAAAACAAAGCAACACTAGCAATGTTACATGTTTTATTGCAAGTTTGTGCACAAGTTGCATCGATGTGCCATATATGTTTCAGACATGATCTTTATGATTAGGGCTCCACAATTTTAGAAAAACTCGCATTGTTATATTTTCTAACCCTGCGATATACATTGCAATATGAAAATGTACACGAATTATCAGCATATGATTTGAACAGCACTAAGTTTTGATGCTCTCCTGCCACATTGTTGACAATGAGCCTGCACTAATTCTCACTCTATAAAAGTTGTAGGTCTGGTTTTTGTTTATCTTAGTTGTTCTTATTATGTTTCACAGCTGCTTTCATTCTGATAGGAACTGGATGTTTACTTTCATTATGTATGAATGTCAACTATATTTTACCATGAAAAGTTTGTTCTTCGCAAAACTGATTTAAGAGTGATGATGGTTGGTGAATCAAGATGGGTCATCTACTTTTTGAAATTAGAGTTAATTTGTCATCTATGTTGGGATTTGACCTGCGATGTCTATTGCTCACAAATACATTGTGACGATTCTCAGACGATACATTGTGAAGCCCTATTTATGATTGACTAAGTGTTACATCAACAAGTGGTTGGATCCTGAAGAACCACAGATGGAAATTTTCTCACAGAAACTCTGGATCAAACTCTGAGTCCAACATTTCACTCAAGTTTATTTTTTTAGTTCTGTTTCTGAGAATCAGACAGATGAGAGACGATGAGTTTGAGGGATTTTAGTCGGGTTGAAGCATTTCAGTGTCAGGTTTCAGCTGTTTGCCAGCATCAGCAGGTTAATGGTGTTTTCAATCATCTGAAAAAGAGCCAAACACACTGGTTCTGTTTGTCAGGGTCAAGTGGGACACGCCGTGACTGGTGGGTTTGTTTACTGTAAGCGAACCCCCACCTCTGGGGTCTGGATTTAGAAAGTGTCCTGTTGCAGCAGCGAGCACATCCAGTTCAGGTGGTCCGATCGGATGTTTGATCAGACGTTAATGATTACCAGCAACGCAAACACCTCCACATCCAGGTGGAAGGAGGAACGCTGACATTTTTCCATTAACATGGTGGGCGTTTGCTGGGCAGAAAAAACACAAACCTGAGATAAACAACCAAGAATCCGTCGGATAATCAGTGTGACCGTTGTTAACTCCTCTTCTTTATCTCAGGTCCGATTCTGTGACGAGGTGGAAGAGTTCTTTGCCAGCTGTGATGAGGACCGGCGTGGGCCGTGGGAGGAGCTGGCCCGGGACCGCTGCCGGTTCCTGCGCCGCTGCCAGGAGGTGGAGCAGAGCATCGGGTTCTGCCTGCAGCCGCAGCACCGCCTCCTGGTCTACCGCCGCCTCACCATCCTCCACGTCCAGGAAGCCTGAGAACCGGGTCCACGCCGAGTATGGTTCTGATCCGGAGCTCACGCTTACCGGACTGGACCTCAGTTCTGGCCCACAGCGTGGTTTGCATGAGTTGAAGAGTTCAGACTGAAGCAGTTCAGTATCTGGGATGGAACCGGATCAGACTGGAGTTGCATCACCCTGGAAGAATTTCCAATAAAAAACAGAACTTTTTCTCGCTGTAAGAGGCTAAAATATATTTATATTTTTCAGACAAACCTCTAAAACACGGACTTTTGCCGGTCCGGACTTCTGAATGTTGGTGTGTTTCCGTGTTTCTGGAAGTTTACACTCAGCAGAACTCGGAAAGCAGCATCTCGACATGAACGGGCTGTGTGTCCGGCTGCTCAGGGCCCGGTCCGGTAAAGCCAAAGATGAAGGAAGTGTTGGAGACCCAGTATTCTGGTACCGGGTGGCCTGATCAGAACCAACCTGGTTCTGTTTGCGGTTCTGCTCTGGTGGGATCAGCTGGTACCGCTCTTATTAAAGAGTGATCACCTGATCGGAGCTGGTGGATGAAAACCTATCAGATGTTTCCTGTCTCAGTGTGAAGACAAGCGAGGAAGAGAATCAGTGTTTCTGTCTCAGTCCAGCACAGCCCTGGTTTCCATGGCGCTGCAGGAGGTTCAGTTTGGATGTCACAGGTCGGAGACTGAAATTGGACTTGATTTGACCCGAGGCTGCGGACCGAACCAAACTGAACTGGACTGAAGAATCTTTGGTGTTTTAATCAAAAGAAGCTTTTTATTTTTCTAACTCGGCGCCTGATTGGTGGGGACCAGTTCTGGTTCTTCTCTTCACAGAGTCAAAATGATCCAATAAAATCAGAACCTTATGATCCACTCTGAATCCTTTGGCTTTTATTTGCATGCTGCGATGAATGAAGCGGTGCTTTCAAAGGCAGAACAAATAACGTCCAGGTTGGAGTCAGTAAAAGTCAAATTTTTTGTTGATCTTAAAGCGGCTCTATGCAGCATTATCATCGTCATACAGCAGCTTGGAAGTAAGTATTTTGCTTGACTGACCTGTTCTGATGAAAAAGCGGACATTTCCTCCTCCATCGGGTCTCC
>JAVQJG010160775.1:0-23328 GCA_036024015.1 Craterocephalus amniculus
TCGGGGTCCTCTGCAAATTACGAGCTCGCAGCTCGGAAAAACGAGTTCAGATCGTCACTTCCGGCCAAATTAGCTCGGAAAAACGAGTTCCGAGGACAACTGGAACGCACCATTACTTCCGATCAAAATACGACATAAACAGACATTTCGCCCCCTGAACGTATTTACTGGCAAATTGGTATAAGTTTTCATTTGTCTCTTTTTTCTGTTACCTGGGAAATTCTTTCAAAGCTTAGAATATTGCGCATTTATTGAGTATTCCCAAAGTTTTGACTAACAACACTGTCTTTCAACTCTTTATAAAACGGTTTACTTATAAGTTACTGTGCAGAGCCAAACTGGCTTGATATTTATTCCTTTATCAAAGTTTGCCTGAATTTAAATTTTTCCTAAGATTTAAAACAAGCTTATTCAGGTATTAACATAGTCTCAATACAAAATGTAAGAAAGTGGCATATCTAGACAGAATAATTATAACTCAGAGTAAACTGTGAATCGTGTCATGGTTTCATGGCCTGAATGTTTCATAATAATTGTTTGGTTATGTGTTTTTTTTTTTTGTTTGTTTGTTTGTTTTTATTTCTTTCCACTGCTGACCCTCGCCTTACATATCACTTAGGGGCTTCTGTCTCAGTCACCATCAGAGGACGGGTCTGAAGACACTGCCTTGTTCTTGGGGAGGGAGGGGATGTATGGGGTGGAGCCCCAACTGCAGAGGAGGTGGTAGGTGGGTGGAGGCTGGGTGTAAGAAGGAAAAAGTTTGACTGGGTGGTTTCACAGGGAGCAGAGGCATTTGAGTCAGGGCACACATGCTTCAGCTGTGAGAGGCCCCACTCCCCTTGGCTGGCTGGCATCCCAGAGCAGAGGCAAAGAGAGAGACCGAGAGAGGGCTGAGTGTGAGAGCGAGAGAGACCGAGGTTGAAGAGAAATTTATTTAACTCAGAAAAAAAACAGTAGTTGAGAAAGTTGTCAGAAAAGAAGGGAAAGGGTTAAGGCACTGAGGTCTTTGCAGAGTGGCTTCGCTAGATAGGTTTTTGTTGTAGTGCATTAAGCTCGCTAGCTGTTTGTATTACAGTCATGGCGGATACAGTTGTAAAAAAGACATGTGAAGTTCATGCTGAAGTGGCTTACGATGATGATGAAGAGTTGGCTTTGATGGGTGCTGCCACAGAGCCGTCAGTAGATGACGACCCTGCCGAGGAGGTGGATCTGGTGCTTGCCACTGGCTCTGGAGGGAAGAGTGAAGCTCAGATGAACGGAGTCATGGTTCTGTCCCTGCTAGACAAGATAATCGGGGTGGTAGACAAGATCCAGCAGACTCAGAACGGACTTGAAGCTCGTCAGGAGGCCATGGAGAAGTCAGTGTCAACCATCCAAGGGGAGCTGGCTAAATTGTCCAAGAATCACATTGACACCACCAACACTGTCAACAAAATGCTGGACAAGGTGCGCAAGGTCAGCGTCAACGTCAAGATGGTCCGCAGCAACCTCGAGAGGCAGGCGGGCCAGATCAAGAAGCTGGAGAGCAACGAGAACGAGCTGCTCAAGAGGCGCAACTTCAAAGTTCTCATCTACCAGGTGAAGTGTGGGGAACGATTGTTCTGTCAATGCATATCTTAACACTGCATGGATTTAGACATTACAGATAATCTTTGGGAGAATGTGGCCATCATTAAATTCAGATACACATCTCAGATGTAGCTATGGAGACAAATAACCACAGTGCATTTTTGTCCAGAAAGGTGTGTGATGCATTCCACACATTCTAAAGGAAGTTTGGCAAGAAGTGTGAAATTCACCTGAAAGGCTATCAGATCAGCCTCCTGACATCATCTCACACGGTCACACTGCAGCATGAGTGCTGGTGAGAATGTAAAGGGAACTGAGGGAGGCAAAACTCTATGGTTTCCATGACATCAATATCTTTCCTGAAACTTAAACAGGGCTGTAATGTTTGCAGTATACCCGACACTGTACTCCTCTGTGTAGAAGCTTCTCTCCAGTTTCTATTCACGCTCACTCGCCTCATGCGTGTGGAGGGGAAACCAGTAGCTTCCATGGAAAAATGAAGGCAGGTTGTGGCCTCTCCCACGATTACCCTATAAAACTATATAAAGACTTGTGGGTGTAAATAAAAATATGAGGCCTATAAACACAGGCATGTGGGGCTACTTGAGACAGAACCAACGCCCCACTTCTGAGCTATCTGAGGACAGATCGTTGGCAAGCATCTGCCACGTAAGATGAATACACAGATTTCTCATGAAGATTTCTCAGAAATGGGAAATGCTTCTATTAGTTAGTTACAGGAAAAGTCTCTTTTTTTAAAAATTTCTTTGGAGCTTAGTTCTTTTTTTTAATAAGCAGTCAAATGCTACAAATAGCTAGGAATAAATATAGATCATCCAAAAAGGGAATAAATGAATGAATGTATAAACAAATACATACATTCATGTGTAAATGTGTGATAGCCGAGCGTCGAGCCATCAAAAAGAGCGCAGCTACCTCAGTGAGCCGTTCTTTTTTTAGCAGGACGTGCCGTCATGTCTTGCACTTGTAAAAGTGACCCTGCTTAAATTCTTTACTTTGGAAAGGTTTTGTGCCATTTGATCTGGAAACCAAGACTACAGCAGTCCCCCTTGTTCTCATAGTATCAGCCTTTGCAAGCTGGGAAAAAAAAATCATTGTTTAAACATATTAGCTGAACTGGATTTGAGGGTTGCGAGCTTCTCATGAGTAGAGCTAACTTCAGGATCCATATTGGCAGGCACAAACTTTTCACATCGCTCTCCCGGGAAGTCCGCCGCGGGAGCAGATTACACTATTGGCATCTTGCAGAAATCCAATCATACACACTAGACTTCAATAAATTACTCTGCAAAGCAGGTGCCCCCCTGCTGTTTGTGACACTCCTACGAGCATTTTCATCCTGGGTCTGTGTAGTTGTCTGTATTGTACACGAACACCACGAGTTTGTAAATGTCAATCTCGTTTTGAAAACTTTCTTCAATAATTTTTAATCCGATTTTGAGTGCATTTCATTTTAGATCAAGCAATGTCGATTACAACATACTCACTGTTGTTAATATCTCAACTGAAATGTCAGTAAAAGCCTCAACTTGGTCGCTGCCTTGATTTGAAAGCAGCCGTATGATCCAGAGCTTCCATGTTGCAGAGGCTGTTTTGGTCTCCGGCAATTTATTTTTGCCAGAGGGTTGCTGCACCCCGTCCGGTTTAATTGTACAACAGATAGACTGGTCAGATGTTGGCAGCTCTGCAAATCAACACTGGCTCTCAGTCAGGTTTCACCACTCTCAGCTTTCTGTTTGCATGTTAATGTCTCACAGTGGGACAGGTTTAGAATTAGAACTACGGTAAGTCTGAGGTACGGGTGGCGATCCGGCATGTCGAGATGAAGGCAGACGTCCATGGAATTAGTTTACCAATGTGTGTATGTGTGTGTGTTGCCATTCCTCACCACTATTGGCTTTCACCTACAATATCAGTGTCAGTAAAGCATGGATTTCAGTATGATAAGAGAAAGATTTTACAGCGAAGGCCCCGCTGCTCACCTTTGTTCAGCTGATACTTACTTTACAGGCAGGTGTTGTACTTTTTCTCACACTCTGCGTGTGCTCTCTGAGAATAGCCACATAGTTCAAAATGTCCCTGCTGGGATGACAGAGATGACTATATATTTAACCCTGCAATGATCGTGCCATGCTGTATCCCCAGGCAATAACAGGATGAGGTGCTGAAAACTTAATTACAAAAAGCAGATGTTGTATAATATGCAGATGTACCTTCAGTGAGATCTTCTTAGAAATTTGGCTCAGCCTATTTTTTTTAATCTGCATGTGGTGCAACAAGGTTGTCATCATAGCTCTGCAGCAAATGATCATCATTGATTTCAAACCTTCCCTGCATATTTTCTCCTTGACAACATTGAAAACTAATTGGTCTTTTGTGAGTCAGTGTTTTTTTTCTTATCACACACAGTGGGCTTCCTTTCATTATTTTTGGTGGTTTCATGCAGCAGACATTTGTTTCAGTCTGGCCTCATATGACTCATTTCCTGTTTTTATAAGCCATTAGTGAATAAACTAAATTGAAATATAATGAAATGGTGCAAAGTTTATAATGTGGCTTTCTAATGGGGATGCGTTTGTTATACAGTGTGAGTTACGTAAATATTACCATCAGCAACATTCAAGTAATTATTTCTGTGGTTGATAAAAGGCAAATGGGCTGTTAGCTTTTAAAGACATTTAATATATCATCTAACAAGATTTTATCAATTCTCAGACCCACAGGATGTGCAGACGGGTCAGCAGATGGTTTTCTGTGAGCAAACAAAGTAAATCTGAATAAAGTTGCGTAAAAATTTTAAATGAGATACTTTTCCAATGAATACTTTCAATTAAATAAAATTGGCTGTATGTTGCTACGATAGGGTGACGATATATGTTGCGTTACTTGCGGCTTTGACTCAATAGAGAGTTTTCATAACTGAGACAGAGGATAGAATCAAACTACTGCTGCTACAGTATGAGTCTAACTTCCATAAGACGAGAAGCAGAAAGTTTTCCTAAATAAATACCCTATCACCTGGGAATATCTGCAATATTGTCCCATATCTCAGTCTGTCATGCCACTTTATCGTTTGCAAGTTACGTCATGTCAGTTTTAATGTAATTTTGTCATTCCCCATACTGTTCACGAGGTCTTCTTCAAAGCAAAAACCACCTCAAGTGAGCGTATAAACCTTTAAGCACATTAGTAGATTTTTTTTCTGTTTACATCATTTCAATTCTCCTTTACTAATTCACTCTCTTTAAATAAAATAAAAAAATTACAATGGAAGCATGGCTTGTGACTCAGGCGTGACTTCAGTGACTCTCACACTCAAAGTATGAACGCTCCAAACAACAGCTGATAAACCCGAAACTTCCCCATCAGTTTCTTAGAACTGAAAAAAAAAAAGAAAAAAATTAAGATTTTGAAAAACGTTTTTTAAGAACCAAGAAAAAAAGTGACAATCATTCCTGAGTATCCCAGCGTTGGGATTACTGGACTGATCCTCCTGCTCACTAACAAACCACACACACTGATGTCAGCTAGCTTAAACGGTTCTTGGATAAAGTTTTCATCGGCCAAAGTAACAGACTTTAAAGTAAAATTGTTTTCAAATGGAATGTTGTAGTGGGCTTGAAATGAAGGTGTCATATATGTCTTTTATGATGCACTTTATCTTTGTAATTATGTGGCTTAATCTAATTTATGCAATATGATAGTATAAGTCTATCAGTCTGAGACGGTACTTCTGTGTGTCTGGAACCAGGGTGTGTTTGGCTGCGGCTCAATCACAGTGATAGCTATGTGGTCAAACTCTATCAGGGGTATGTCAGAGTTCTCCGTTACAGACTGCCTTGTCCATGCCAGCATACCAGACCATCCAGAGCTTGAATCGCAGCCAACAAGCCCCTCAAAACCAGCCCTGGCCCACTTTTCTTTAACAGCTTTCCATTGTGCCCAGAAGTCATGATAGCACCCCTCCTCTCACGCCATCCCAACTCATTTAGCCATAGAGCTTTTGGCCGCTTCACTAATCTTTGTTTCCAGGCAAGGATCGGATGTCAACATTTCGGTAAAAGCATAGTTATAAAGGGCTTCACAGATCCTCGTAGGCAAGCTAAAGCAACTGAACCGAAGAGCAGCAACACCAATTTAGTATTGTGATTCATCCTGCTGGCATCTCTGCCCATCCTGCAGCACTTGTTCCCCTCTCTTCTCAGTCTCTGTGTTATTGGTCCTACTATCAGCATAGCCCGCTTCCCTCCCACTCAGACCTGATGAAACTAATCCAGAAATAAGGGCAGGACTCATTTAGTGTTTGCCACAACACTTTGCACATCTCTTTCCGTCTCCCCTCTGTCTCCTAAGTGGGTGGAAAGATTACACTGAGGAGACTCTCCATTTCACTTTAGCCTGTCAGCTATAATGCTGAGCCACTTTAAAATGGACCCCATGTGAGTTCTTATATGTGAAATGCTTTATGTCTACAGTTTACATATGGTGTCGGTTCACTTTGTTTGCCCCGTTATGCATTTTTTTGGCTGCATTTGGTCAGCTTCAGAGATCAGAGGGGTTTGACTGACCCTTGAGGTGCTGATGGGAAAAGCGGCAACATACAGGGCTATGTGTGGAAACGACTTGGCTTTAAGTGTAAAAATCTATCACCTCTACAACCCCACATGATAATTTCAGGGTAGAAATAGTGGAGGTTTCCCTGGTTCTGCAGCAAATTAGCTGTAATGACAAGTTTCTAATAAGTGATTGCGGTTGGAAAACAAATAAAAAACTAGTAGTGTTTTCAAATTTTCCATTCAGATTAAGAGTCTTATCAGTTATTATGTTCGCTGGAAATCAATTATGTGCATTTCTCAAAATTTCAACCAATTTATTTAATGTCAAGATATTGTCTCTGCTGTCTGTCTCCTCATTTGTTTTAGCAGCAGCCACGATGGAGCCAGTGGTTTTTTGGGGGGAGTTTTTTCAGCTTATATGGCCAAAACTCCACCAGTCTTTCTTTCAGCACATATGTATTTGTTCATGGCAAATCACAAATGAATTCAGTCCCGAGCCAAACCCACCCCCCCCTTTCTTTTGAATTCTTTCACATTTTGCAAAGCTCAAACCTTCAAACCTGCAGTTCTTGTTTAAAAATCCTTCCACTGACGTCACCTTTGGGCCAACCAGCACTGCTCTTTCCTTCACTTTTCTAAAGCAAAAAGGGATATTTCTTTAGCTGGCAATGGCATAAAAATGTGTTTATGTGTAAAGGAATAAACATTTTGAGCACTTACCACTCCTCTGGGATTAAAGTGTTGTGTGGCCCAACTGTTAAAGTGTAACCTAATAAACCATCACACAGTGCACTTCCCCTCTGCTCTGCCTCTCAAGTTTACAACACACTTTGGTGCTTTTGTGTTTTAGTGTGTGTGAGTGTGTGTTTAAGAAGCAGGAGGTGGATTCACTGATAGTGTTACTGTATCCTTTCCTGCCCTCGTCTCACTGGGATATACAGTTGAACAGCAGAAAGAGGACCCGTACTATTTTAAGATGTGAAAACACTGCACATATCTATGTCTAATTTTTAGTATACATCTGTTTCATATGTTGTTTTGTGTTTGTTGGTTGTATCCTGTCTTCATTACTGTGGGTTTTTCGGACTGTTAACCAAAATGCTTCCACTTGTGAGTTGCATTTTATTTTATTTTATTTTATTTTATTTTATTTTATTTTATCTTAATTCAGTTTAGTTTACTTCATTTTATTTTATTTCATTAGTTGCCCTCCCCTCTTACCAAGCATCACCCATCTCTACAACAGGATTTGCAAACTAATTATTTGGCACACAACTGAAATACAGTATGAGGCACTAGTCAAAATAAAAAGGTGGTGAATGTAGGTTTATTAAAAGAAGCTGTCATATTTGATCCACCAGCCGTAGTGTAACTTTCGTCCACATTAATCATCAATTTGATTAAATAATTGTAATATATACTATGTATGGGGCCATTTTTAGACAGATATCGGGAACTTTTTTAAACATCCTCCAGATACTGAGGCATATTAACTGAAAAGATGTCCTGTTTTTTATTTCTGTAAGGTTGGAAATTGCCGCCATAAACGGACTTCTTATAAATAACATGTTGCGTGTAAAGACTCCTATGTGCAAACTCTCAGTCAGGTTACCCCGGTGATATATTTCACTTCTGCTGTGACAGCTCGCTGTTCTTGACGTTGGTATGTGAATTATAGGGAGTCACTGAGTTCATGCCAGGAAACTGTGGGTTTAAGGAACCCCTGGTATTAGGTTTTGGATAGTAAGGATATAGATTTTTAGGATAATTTATCCATTAAAGAAGTTAAATTTGCCTTTGTAAGCTGATGTAAGTCTCCTTTTAAAATGGAAACTTTCAGCATTTTGTTTTGCAGTTAAACAAGGCTAAACAGACTTTATGCATTCACTTTACACATAAGCTAAATGATCAAAACCTTCATATTAAACTTGAAGAAATGTTTATTGATCGTAGAAACACCGACTTTTACTCAAGTGGAGAGTGCATAACATGTATTCCAAGACAGGCTGGTGTCTTATAACAGATGTCAGTTTTTCCACATATGAAGTCCCAGTTGCCGTGCAGTTACACCAACAATAGTTCAATTCAGAAGCAAGGCAAAGCTATGCTTTTCCTCCCACTTCCCATTGGTCACCAACTATTCAGCTATAATTCAGAGTTGTGCTCTTTTACTCACTCCTATAGACTGCACATTATAGGTTTGAGAATAAAACATAAATGTAAATGATTCAAATTATTAAAAACATAATTCTAGAATGTTTATAGAATTATCATGAATCTAGTTAAAATCTTTGATATACATGAATAGAATAGATAATTTAGAGAGGTTCTTATAGTATTTTACATAAGAGCAGAACTGAAGATTGTACAGTACTACAGTAGTTATATAAGATAATCCACACCGAAGCTGCCAGTTAACACTGAGATACAAATGGAAAAGTACATTTTCCACCTTTGGGTTGGGACTAACCCTTCTGAGATTCCAGTGGTTTCAGCGTGCTGGATGTGTAGAAGGGTTAGCTGGGGAGACGGGCTTCCCCATGAGTGTGACATACAAACCAGGACAGAAAAAATTCCCTTCCTGTGGAATGAACTGTAACCTGATTGCCTTGTAAAATCGCTTCAGGAATTGTTGATTAGGTTATCTTTTTCAAACAAAACAGTTAAACATTGCAACAGGGCAAGTTTTCTTTAAAGGATATAAGAGAGCCCATGAAGATAAATTGCTATTTTCTCCCCCAGCCATATCACTCACACGCTAGATGCACAGGTAGTAGGCAGGTGGCAGTCACTTGGGAAATGTTAGAGCTTTATTTAGGTTCATGTGGGTGGAATCAATATTAATGACAGTACATTAGCGTCCTCTTTGGAGATCAAAGCATCGCAGTATTGTCGAATATGGTAAGCCAACATGCGAAACTCCAACCCCGCCTCAAGTCAATCTCTCATTTGGCCTTTTTCCATCCTGAAGTGGCATATGGGTCAGTAATATCACTCATTGTGAAAGCTAAATGCACAGCTGCAAGGACTGGACAGGATCAGACAGCTGCTCCTGTGACTCACCAGAGACGCCTTTCATCACACTGCCTAAGAAGGAATGGTGTGCGTCTGTTTATCTACAAGCCTGTCAAATGTTTGCATGAGTGTAGGTGGATTAGGATCATTTGTTCATGTGCGTGGATTCATTGTCTAATGAGGCCTGCTTTTTTTCTGTCTGTTTTGTAATTTCATTTTTTTAAATAGAATGAGGCCATTTAATGATATTGGTTTATTTGAAATGCAAATGGAAAAGTAAAAGGATGTCTGCAGCAAATGAAAGTTGGGCAAAATTATAAGTATGCAAATTACTATTTGCTTCATATTATTACAATTACGTTACAGGCTAAATATAATATCGATCTTATATCTGTAGCAAATATTTTTTTAACTGTGTATCTTTTTGAGGTTCTGTTTTTTCTGCCTGCATTTTCTATATTTATTTCCAGTGCACATGCAACAAGAATTAAAACAATATATTTGTAAAAAAGAAAGAAGGGGGAAAAGGGTTGGTGATAATAATGATAATAATGATAATGGATTACATTTATATTGCGCTTTATTGCAATTGACACTCAAAGCGCTTACACTGAGTCCATTTTTCATCCACTCCTTGCTCAAGGGTGGTATTTGGAGTGGTTCTGTATCAATTTTGCATGTAAATTAAGGCTGTGGGAATGAAAAAGGAGCGACTATCCTTCGGATACAATACCTGTCATCAGAAAATCACATGCTGAAATGTTCTAGTGACAGCATGTTTAAATAACTGTTGATTGTTGTAGTTCTTGTACAAGCAGGGCAGTGGAGACGGACAGATGCCAGGGGGCTTTAGCTAACGCTGCAGAGGTTTTATAGCTCTGACTCAGGGCCCTGTTTCTCCCAGTGTCTTTGGCAACAGTTTAATTTCCAGCTAGCCATTAAGTGATTCAGGCAGAAATTCTCTGGTTAAAAAAAGAAAAAAGAAAAAGACTTTAATAAGTTTTTAAGGCAAGTTACATGTTTGTTAGAAAAAAGCTATTACAACCTATAATTTGCTGTTTTAACTGGGCTGCACTTCTTATTGTGAACCAATCATTCTGCTCTGAATTCTTGATTGTGTTTCCTGTGTTATGTCTCAGCAAGGTAGTTAGTCTAACACTTACACAAACATTCAAAAAGAACAAGTGTGCTCTCTTTTTAGAGTCAACTTTTCCATGAGATTTAGTCATACCACTTTGTAGGAAAAAAAACATTTACAAGAGAGCTTTTTTCTCACTTTGTAGAGTATAGTCTGTCCTTCTCCTGGCACCTGGAAGCCAGTACACACACAGAGTGGGCTGACTTTTCCACTGCTGGTGAGCGGTACAGTGGGAGGGGAGAGGGAGGTAACATAGGGACACTAATGAACTAAACATGCTCAGCCTGAAGCTCTCCGGCCTGTGTGTTGTAATCAGGCAGGGAAACCCAAACAGGACCTGCTGATACCATCACAGTTTCCACAGAGCTCCACTGAGTTTTTAGAGTGTAAACAGGGACGTCTTCCCAAAATATGTTCTCATGAGTCTTGAAAAACAAAAAAAGAGATTTTTTCTTGTTGTGCTTTTATCAGTGTCTGAACTTTGGTATGAAGCAAACTGAAGTGATTAATACTTTTTCCCCCAGACAACACAGGACAGCTGATTTATGGGTATAATATGTTTTGAATATATATTAAAACTCTAAACAAACCAATCTGATCACTTACAGTAATGAACCAGTACGAGCCAAACATCATTTGTTGCAGTAAACGATAAACAGAGCAGGCATGCTGTTATCTGCACGGAAACATTAAACTACTGCATCATCCAGACTTTTAAAACCAGTTTAAATCCCTGAGTAAGTCTTAACAATTATTTTCTGTGCACAATGGGTTTCATTTTTTCTTTCTAAGAATGTTTTTTTTTCTTATTTTCTTTCCAGGAAACAATGTCAAAAGATGAGCCTGATAAGAATTTAGGTAACACTTATAAGACACAGGAAGGCAGTAATATGGTCCATTACCTTATTTGTTCATTAAGTATGACCTCACCTGTTGCCATGTGCTGTTAGTTTCCTGTGACTGCAGAAGCTTCCCATTTAAGTTTTTCTGAGTCAACGAAAAATTTATTTTTTCTTGTGTGCAAGGTGGGCACACGTCTACTTTAATACTCATGTACTCATGCCATTGTGCACAGAGGTTCCATTTCCTGTGCATTTCTCTGAAAATGTAGACACGGTAGACTGAAAATGTATCATTGATAAAAGGCTTTTCTGAAGCTTAAGACATGTTTTTAGGCTTCGCACAAATAACAAACAGGTCTACCAGCCTACCAGGGACATGTGAGGTCATTGACAACCGAACAGTTTGCAACAGACTTTTTTAAAGCTTTTCTTTTTTTAGAAAATCTTTTCAGTTTTCTAGTAAAGGCACAAAAATGTTGCATTTAAGTTACGTGCGCATTCATTTACAATATTTTTCAATAATGTTATAACTGCCATGTGGCCACGAAGCAGGTGCAGCATTTATTTTTGAACATCCACAACACTCGTGACACCTCACATTGGTACATTGTTGTAGCGATGTCAGCTGTTTGTCCAGCTAAACATGACTACTCACTTGGGTCAACAGTAGGAGGTGGTTGCCCCAGTGACAGAAAGCTGTGTTTATCTGTTGCTGTACAGTAGGGGAGGGTGTTGTTTGGCAAGGGGTGTCTAAGGGACTTGACTGATGCAGTGGCTGGTAGCCACAGAATGGTCGACGGAATTCAGAGAGAGGGAAAGGCCATCTGAAAATAAACCCATACAGAGTATTGGCCGGGTCCAACACACAGCACCAGATATGGAGGCAATGGCTGTTTTATGATTGGATCATGTGGCAGTATTTGAACTGCCTTGAAAAATGTGATGAATATTTGATCGGACAGGTGCTTGTCTCTGAAAAGTTGGAAATCAGGATTAAAATCGACATTTTCTTTATAAATAATGGCCTGTTTCTTTTATTTGTTTTTCATCTCTTCAGCTTTACCCCATAAGTATTGTTCATTCGCTGTTATCTATCTCTGATGTCAGTGTTGATTCGCTGAATATCTTTCAATTATATGAGTAATCCTTTTAAAGAAGGGGAGAGGCAAAAAAAGACAAAGACATAAAGGAGGCCCAAGTTGGGAAATCAATATTTTAATTTGGGACTAAATTTAATCTGTACAAATGGTGATGATGACTGATTGAATGTTTTACTGCTCAAAGTTTATTTTTTTATATACCTCAGAAGTAGACTTGAGTGTGATGGTGGAGAGGATAAACAAGACTGTTATGATTTTCTGCTGGATAATTTCTCTGATTTTGGCATCATTCAAATATGAGGCCTGTTTGTTCATCTTTCCATTTAGGAAAAATTTGGCAAAACTGCAGAGAAACCTTTATTTTTGTAATCATCATGTCAATGTGAAAGAAAGCATCTTAAAGTTTTTCATGCTGAACAATAACAAGACAGAAGCATATTTTACATGGCATTGTGATATTGGAATTGTAATGACCTTGTAAGATTTAATAAGCAAGTTTAAATGGATGCAAAGGAGCTGTCTGTATTTAAGGTCTGTCGACGTGTGCCTAGAACAATAGAACTGCAATTAAATGCATAAAAAAGGTAGAAGCGTGGGACTAATGTGCAACAGCTTGGGACCACAAATCCCTTCAGGAGTCATAAACAAGCTGCTGGTGGGATCACATTCTCAGCGTGGTTCTGTCTCTCGCTCTGGTGGATATCTGCTACCACACTGACTCTATTGCCAAACGACATGAAAATATAGTTGCTGAAGTGATGTTTGATTTGCAGCTGACAGCAGTACAGCTGTTTTTTGTGTGAGTGATGATACAACAGTGGATTTTACGGTGGATTTGTCATCACCTTTTTTCTCGGTAGGAGTTATAAGACAACAAGTGTGTTTCTTTGCTAGTGGCTAGCTCTCTGTATAGCTGAATGAAAAGCAGATTGAATTACTTGTGGTTTTTTGCATATAGAAATATTTCGACCAGGTGTGATGCTGCTGCACTGCCTATTTCTTGATAAACTGAAACTGCGGTAACCACTAAGTCTGTTCAGTTAAAGCAGCATGGTAAATGACAGAAAGTTTTTGATTCACAGATCTTTGGCTTTTCCAAACATCTCAATATATACATGTTCCTTTTAAAGGATCCATGCCACAGTTATTGGAAATTTAAGACCCAACATAACTTGCCATACTGAAATGATATCACATGGCAGGAAATGCTGCGGTGCAAAACCTTGTTGGTTTTTGTTTCACTATGATTGCTTTTGCAAAAAATCCTAGCATGCTTTCAGGCCTTTAGTTTTTGTTATTATTTCATGTATCACACAATTTATATATGAGGTAAAGCCCTTGCATTTCTTATACTTGTCATTTGAAATAAAGTGCAGTTTTAATTCACTGCTATTCTCTGTTTTCATTCATCTTTTTTTTAATCTTGTTTTATTTGTTGTTTTGCACAGTTGTACATTTATCAGAGCCAAAGACAAATTTTCACTTTGGGACTTAAATAGACATTAAGTAGTCGAAGTTGGCACGGTTAATGGCAAAGCAGTGACACCACTAGATGTCACTGTGCATCAGTTGCAGTTTTGAGCTGAGCAATGAGGTGCATGACTGCAAAGTATCACACTCATATTTTCATTTAAATTTTTCGTCAGAGTCCATCATCTTCACTTTTCAAAGTACATGATTTTGTATAATATGTTCTGAATTAAGTGACATTGTATACATTAATCAGACTAAATGATCAGCGAATCACTATGCCAAGCATACAGATGCCAAATTGAATGTGTTAACCATTTCACACTGCTTCTGTGGTTAAATAATTATCTGTGTTTTTACCCCTCTTATTTTCTATTCGCAGGACCAAGTGAAGGCACCAAAGGCATCCAAAACCAAGACAGCAGAGACCACTGAAGGCAAAGCAGTGGAAGGCCTGGAGCAAATACCTGAGGAGGGACAAGAAGGGTTAAGAGCAAATCTCAATTCAGATGAAGAAGTGGAGATTGAGGAGATAATTGAAGAGTCTCGTACGAAGCGCCTCCAGCGTAGCACCAAGCTGCAGGTTGACAACATAAAGAAAGCCTTCTCCAAAGAGAAAATGGAGAAGACCAAACTGAAAACCAAGGAAAACCTGGAGAAGACCAAGCAGAGAACCCGCGAGAACCTGGAGAAGACGAGACAAAAAACCCGTGACAACCTGGAGAAAACTAAGCACAACCTGGAGAAAAAGATTGGCAAACTCGGGACCCGCCTGACCCCCACCCAGGAGCGCAGAGCGAAGATGAAGAGCTCCAAAGACAAGATGAAGAAGTCTCTCACTCCTGATCACACAGTCTATGCTCGATCCAAGTCTACCGTATACCGAGTTCCCCCCTTTACCTTTCATGTGAAGAAGATCAGAGAAGGGGAGGAGGAGGTGGTGGTGCAGAACACAGAGATGGTGGAGGTGACCGACGCAGAGGTTCAGCCTGGGGGAGATGAGAACGGGCTGGGTGTGCATGTGGAGGAAGGAGAGCTGGTGAACGTAGACAGCCCAGAGATGTTAGAAATGACTGAGGACCCCCAGCTGGTCAAGGTGGAACCAGACCATGTAAAGAAGGCCTAAAGCGATTAGAGGCTCTCAGCTTGTCTTGATTAATGAGTCTAATGGGAGGGACACATTAATGGTCATGGGAACTTTCTGGAGATAATCTGAATCTGACATCTTATTTGTTCTCCTTTCCTTTTTATTGTACCAAACAGGGATGAGTTTCTTATTTGCTGGTATTTACCTTACAAATAATAGAACTAAACAAAAACCAAGCTAGCTTTTGAAATATCCTCCAGGCTGAGTGGATATGCTGGACTTCTATGTCTAGAATAGTTGCAGTTTGTTGTTGATTAATTAATTCTATGTCTCTAAAGAAAAGAAGATATAAATAGTCTTTGATACTGAGAGGTGATGCTAAGTTTTTTCTCATGTACGACATGACTTTGTGTGGCAAAGACAAAATTGAAGTGCAATGAATGGTACAATGTAACGTGCATGTGTGAAACAAAAAAGAAGGCAAGGTTTAGGCCGATAGAAAAAACAAAAGAAACTGTAGGTGCTGAAGAAAGAGAGAAGAGTGTGACTGAACTTTGGCTAAATATGTAGTGAAATGTTGTTTCTTATCTTACATAACAATGAGACAAAATTGGCGTAAGAAGACTAACTCAAACGCTACCAAATGTGTTAATGTAAAGTTTTTCTATGTTTAAAACTGGATCAAAAATAACTTTAAAGATATCAGTGGCCTTAAAAAAAGCAATTTAAGAATCAAAAGTATTTGAACACTTACCGAAATTACCACATTTAGGGAAAATATACTTTAAAGTTCTTTATTAAGCCATCAAAATGTGTGTTTCATTTTCTTGTATCCAGCAAGTCAGTAACCCACTTATGCATTTCATGAGTTGTGACAAGAGAAAGACTTTGTACAAAGTCACGACTCATATCAGAGTCCTTCATTCAGTCCCAAAATATGATTTCTGATTTAAATACTTTAAAAACTCAAAGTGAAGCTTGCGATTTACAATGAAACTTTTGCTGCAATGCATCTACAGCACGCTTTTAAAAATATTTTTAAGCATTTACTGTTATGTTCTGATGTACACCATGTAATGTTTATTGCATCTAGAAATGTGCTCACCAAGTTTCATTCAACTCGCTTCTGCACAAAGAAGAAAAAAAAACAACAACACGTCACCATGGTCCAATCTCATCAGAGAACATTTGCACATCCTTGTGAAAAAAGGCCAAATATTATTGCAGGCAGAAAAAGGATGGACTGAAAAGCAGATGACAGTTACTCGATGACTGACAGTGTAAACATATGGACATGCAAATATCATCCTTGATGCATTTGAATGGAGACAGCACATTACCGGGTATTATGAATGACATGGCACTTTAATAAATGTCAGAATGCTGCAAAAAGATTATCCCATCTATATTTTTTACAGGCTACAGCTGTGTGTGCTTTCTCTGAATTATAAAAATCACTGTCTACTCTGGCGAGAAAAGCCACCTGCTCATAAACCATAAATAAAAAATCATTTTAGGAGAAAAGGGCCACGCTGGATGAGAGGAAGCTGGCACAGTTGTAATGTATTTTGAACCTGATGCATTGTGTCAATAGGCGGGTGCAAGCATTGCCATTTTAGATCATAAAAGACAAGCACACAGTAATGTTCCAGACAGAGAAGGTAAGTGTATTGCTTCTATCTCCCTCCCTACAGACTAGTGGGACCTTGATGCATCGGAGGTACATTCAGACCCAGTGTGTGGCAAGGAACACCATTAAAATAATCAATGGGTGGGGAAATTCAATTAGGGAGAGTGCTAGCTCTGAACACGGAGTCCGGTGGAGACTGGTGAGAAAGAAAAAGAATGGAACTGTGCGATAAGAATATGCATGTGCACACCAGTTTCCAAAGCACAAAAAGAAAATGTTACCAATAAAGATGATAATAATCAGATAAAGGCCTGCGAGAGCACACAAACTTAGAATTTTAATAACTTTGTCTCTGTATTGGTTTCCTTCAAATATTCTAAGCTGTCTTGCCAGACACAAGAAATATCTTCTTACCACAATGGAACTTTTTGTCTTATTTGAGGTACCAGTTGTTAAAAACAAAATTAAAGCACCTTATGAAAATATACCAAATGGCTAAACCAGGTTTTTGTAAAACATTTTTGCAATACTATGTATAGCTATTATTGTTACACATTCACCTAATTCTACTATAAATGCCTCTAACAATTCATTTTGAATGAAGGCAAATGGGCTAATGTCTGTTGGACTTCTCTTTCCTTACTTTTATTGTAAGTTTATTTCTTCTGTTTGCTTATTGTGAGGTGGTTTAAATAAATCTGCCAATTAACTTTATCTTCTTGATATCAACAGCGAACAGTACAAGGGTATTAAACTCGATGACGCAATCGTTGCCCGTAACTCAGATGACTTCCAGGCTTGCTGTTCTGTTGAGAGAAACTTCCTCCCTCCGAAACTACTACTTTTGATTCGCTACGGGGAGGGAGGGTTTATCTACGGGAACAGCTCAGTTGCGACAGCAGTAAACACAAGATCCTCAACCAAACGTGCTACCATATCCCGCCTCTTATTCCTGAAATCTGTATTCTGGTTGGTTATAGCAAAGGAAGCGACTATTATTGGCTGCTGAAAGCATCCGTAAAGAAAATGATGGCGTCTGCTTGGGTGGGGAAACTGCAGTGTAGGTGGTGGGTTGGGTCTCGTGTTGGCAAGAGAGCAGCAAGAGTTACAGTCTGTTTTTCGAGTGTGGTCCCTCGTTTATGTGGGTAAAAGTTTTACAAAAGCTGTCACTGACTGTCACTGTCAGTGTATTTTAACTGACGAGTTACTGTTTTTGACCGAGAAACTTTCCGAAGAAGAGGCAGCGATCCAGGTGAGCAACTGAACATCAACTTCTGCATTTTGGGGTTATTTCGCTGATTGTGTGTCATTTTTCTTCTTTTGATCCAAGTGCTTGTTGTTGGTCTTCAAGTATCACAAGTAGTCTAGGTTAAAGCGTGTCTGGCTTTGACGTGCATAACGCAACAAAAGTGCAGTCGCTAGACTGTCGCTAGGTCATGAGTTATTCATGCTGGGGAACGTGTACCTACTGTTATATAAGTTAGTGTTAGTACATTTTTATTGTACCCACTGATCGCTGCTTGAATTTTTTTAAGTTAATTGTATAATCATTAGTCTCGGTCATATTTACTGTATGTTTTCAGATTTGCTCGTGTGCTCTGGATCTACTTATTATTCGCGTTAAAATGATAGGTGTTGCCCAAAGAAATCTTCACTAGGATTCATATTTCGATCCAGTGAAATTCAGTTCGTGGTGCATTGTTTGCAATCTGTTGTTACGCCCATCTCCATCCCATATGTAGGCCAACACTTCAACCACCCTGCAGAAGCATTCCATTCCACAAAGTAAATCTGTCAATATTGTATTGAATTTTGTCTTTGGGTTAAATTATTGAGTTAGATTTAGCAAAAGAGCTCCAGTGATGTATTTAATCAGTCTGCAGCAATATTGTTAGATATCGTTTATAGATTAAAAGTGTGGGTGACAAAGAGGCATAATAACCTTTATGATTATGTAATGACAGCCACTTTCATCTCATATTAGATTGCAAAAAGTATTACCATGAAAACTCGGCATAGTTCTGGTGTCCTTTTTTAGTTCAAGGAAGTACTTCCTGGAATATCTCATGACATAATTTAAGGAATCACATTGTGCTTTGCCAGTAACTGCCTGTTGTTTTTTTTGCATACTTTGGAAAGTGTACAAACTTCTTTGGCAGGTGAGGTGTTGTTAACTTATTTGATTATTAAAGCTTGCTTTCTGCAAAATTTTCAGATAGGCTTTTAAAAAAGGTAAAGGAAAAAAATGAGATGCATTAAGTCAGAGTTCTTGCCCTGCTTAAATCAATATTTGTGAAACATGAACATCATTCCAAAGATCCCCATTATGTATCCTTTCAAACTGATTAATAGACAGACTTTGGCAGGCCGTTAATGTATCAGCTTACTATACAAATGTTTTTTTAAAATATATTTTTACATTTCTTAAAAACGAAAATGGTATAGTGTTTTCTCTATAACTGTACTCTCCTGATTATTTATCGTTCCAATGAGCTCACTGAAAGGTCTCTGATCATAAACCCCCACCTTGATGTAATTGATGAGCTGAATCAAAGGACTGCACTGAGAAGGATGTTAAACAGTGAGATCCTTTCAATCTAAATTCAGACCTCCTCAGTGGCTGTTTTCCCATCTATCTCTGAAATTTAATACCATTTGGTGACAATGTTTATCTTTTCAGAATAAATCTTAAGAATTCTCTCTGTGTTGGTCATGAGTTAGCATTTCTTTGAGGTGATCCCCTTTTGGTTTTCACATACCAAGAAATTCACACCATGTGTAAGCATCTTTTCACATATCAGTGAAAGAGGAACATGGCTCATATGAAAACTGTTACTCTTTGGGACAGAAATAGTTACATCTTTTATATGCTGAAAGAAAACCCCTCATACATTTATAAGTGATAATAACTACAGAAGTCCTGAATTTTCTTGGAATTTGATTTACTCAAGGCATAGTTTTGATTTAAGCTGTACAGAAGTGATCATGATACAGAGATAAACTTTGAAATGGACTACTAGTATGATATATATGTCTGTATAATCTAACATAATTCTTTACACTACATGTTTTCTCCTTGGCTGTATATTAATAACACTCATAGTGGCCATATTCTGACCACAATATGAATCAAGAAGAATAAAGGCCATCATAAGCAATCTGAGTCATACATGTTGTATAGCTGCAGTTTTTCAGAATGACTACCATGCTGTGGGAAAAAGGAAACAAATGCAACACAAAAGTCAGGCAGGACTTGTATAACTAAGCTTTTAAGGCTGTAGTTTATATGGTTTGATTTCTAGATTTCTATCACTTAAATGTATGTTTTTCGGTGAGAAATTGTATGTATTGATGATAATCAGCGGATTATAGAAATACCTTTTAGGTCCTAGTTTTAATGTTTGCAAATGTTAACAACAGTTAGAGCTTTGCTCTTTTTCAGGAAGAACTTTATCTTGACTACTGAGAACAGAAAGCGCATATTAGTTGCTTTTCATGTTCAACATCTGTGTCATCAGTTATCAAAGACAAGAGCTTTGGCAAACCACTTTGTTAGTTTAACTCTGCCATGCTCATTGCATAACACAGCCCTGTGCATTGCAAGTGACCGGTAAATTATTTGGATGACAATGCAACAATGCACACATTGTTATAGAAGCACTAAACAAAGGCTTCAGTTTGTCATATTCTATGATGGGAAATGGAGACAGTTTTGTTTTATTTGTACAATGTCTGTTTATTGTTAGGATGTGGCGTGAATTCCTCCAGGGAGCGTTGTAACCTGTCCCCGAACGAACGAGAAGGCTTACAGTCAGAGTTTATCACATTCCTCTGACGGATAATATTTGTAACTGCAAGCAGGTGCTCGATAATTAATGGAAGAATATTCCTCAAGTTGTAGTCTAGCTTTATGAAAGTAAATATAAAATGACTAATAATGGGTCATTAGTCAGTCAGATTAAATCGTTCTTTGAATTTGAATCCATTCCCTCTGTTACTTTGTAATGGCTGAGAAAAGGAAGTGTGGTTTTTCACTCTTACTCGCAAGCGCTTTTGGGGCAAAACCAACCGCGGCCATAGATAATCGACTGCTTTCTGCTCAGAAAGCTAACAGCTGGTCTTCTCTGCCTATATGTCTTGCTGGAGGCGTAGTGTTTCAGTGAACAGGAAGTGATTTTGCTGAGTAGGAGCCTCCCACTGGTCTTCCATCATCTTCAGAGGAAACTAGATATTTGGCCATTTCTGGCGGGTTTTGAGAGCATTCGTTCTGCTAAAGTGTGCGAGACCAATCTTAGATACTTACCATTGTGTGTCTCCTTAGAGGTGTTCATTGCATATCTGGTTTAAGAAAAACTGTTTTGTTTTTTTTGTTGTTTTTTTTTCAGGTTTGAGGCTGTGTTTGTCAGAATGGCCCAGTGGAACCAGTTACAGCAGCTGGAGACCAGGTACCTGGAGCAGCTCTACCACTTGTACAGTGACAGCTTCCCTATGGAGCTCCGGCAGTTCCTTGCCCCCTGGATTGAGAGCCAGGACTGGTGAGAAATAATTGATATCCATGGTTTTGTGTTGAAATTTCATTTTGTGTTTCCTGTATGTTAAAATGACTCAGAAAACTGATTTGATCTTACACAAATGGGTTTACTTTATCTACCACAATGCGCCTAAACAGTTTTCCATTGAGTAACAAAATTGAAGCTGTAAAGGTTGGTTTTTGGTTTGGGTTTTTTGTACGTTGAAAAGTTTGCACTATATCACAAAGGTTTTTGAATAAATTCATTTTCCATGGAGGGGTGGTAACATTGTGAGAACCAACCAGACCTGATTATTTGACCTTTTCCTATCCAAGGGCCTATGCAGCCAACAAGGAATCCCATGCCACGCTGGTTTTCCACAACCTCTTGGGAGAAATCGACCAGCAGTATAGCCGTTTCCTGCAGGAGAACAACGTACTTTACCAACATAACCTGCGCAGGATTAAACAGCACCTGCAGAGCAAATACCTGGAGAAGCCGATGGAGATTGCCCGCATTGTTGCCCGTTGTTTGTGGGAGGAGCAAAGACTGCTGCAGACAGCCACAACCGCTTCACAGGTACATAAAGATACTACAGACTAATTAATTCATACCTCTTATATTACCTAAAAAATAAATGCCATTAATAAGTATGAATTTTTAAAATGGCTCTAAATGTTATGGTTTTGAATATGTTGCAGGACGGACAGGCAGCCCATCCAACTGGGACAGTCGTGACAGAGAAGCAGCAAATACTGGAACACAACCTTCAAGACATCAGGAAGCGAGTGCAGGTTATAGGAGATTCACAAAACAGAATTTTCCAATAAGTAGCACTAAGGATGAGGACTGTTAGTAATAGTGTTTTGTGTTTTTTTCTATAGGATATGGAACAAAAGATGAAGATGCTTGAAAACTTGCAAGATGACTTTGACTTTAATTACAAAACCCTGAAAAGCCAAGGAGGTACACTCAAGTACTTTCAAAGTTTTGTCAGGTACGTTGGTGGTAGAAAATGAACTTTTCTGTTGAACCACCTTTTGTTTTCAGAGTTATCCCAGGACCTGAATGGAAATAGCCAAGCAGCCGCCACTAGACAGAAGATGGCTCAGCTTGAGCAGATGCTGAGTGCTCTGGACCAGCTCAGGAGGGTAAGGGCTAATTCTTTATTATACTATAGCCTGGAGTTCTTTTAAGCCCTCTAAGTAGAGCAAAGGATACAATAATTGGCAAACTGTAGAATAATCTAAACTTTGTTAAATGCATTATATAGACGGTGTGTTTTGTGCTTATACATTGGAGACACTGGGCAATTGGAAAATCTAAAGAGATGGAACAGCACCTCTGTTTTGTTCAGACCATCCCAGCTTGACATTCCTGACGAGCACACATGGAAAGATTGTTGTCTTTGTTTTTAATGTGTGTGGTGCTTGTTATCTTGTAGCAAATCGTGACTGAGATGGGTGGCTTGCTGACTGCCATGGACTACGTCCAGAAGAATCTCACAGATGAAGAACTGGCAGACTGGAAGAGAAGACAGCAAATCGCCTGCATTGGAGGCCCACCAAACATATGCCTGGATCGCCTTGAGACATGGTAACCGGTTTTAAGAACAGGAGTTGCGTTCCAACAGGATTTAAAAAGTTCAGCAGAAATGTTTTAGCCATCTTACTCTTGATATTAGTTTTGTTTTATCCTGTGGGTGACCTATCTTTGGTCTTTAATGAAAATGTTCCTGATACAGTATGCTCATAGATAGATAGATAGATAACTTTATTTATCCCTGAAGGGAAATTGAGTTGTCACAGTAGACCAGTAATAATACAGTAGAGATATAATAGCACACAGTACGTAAGTGGCGTAAACTATGAATAAAATATACAATATAAATACAGAGTGGAATAAAAATATAAATGGAATATAAAATATATAGAGAGAGTAGAGAAAACAGAAATAAATAGAACATGAATACAGTGTGGATTAGAAGATAAAGTGCAGTGGCAAGATGATGGTATAATATTGATGGTACTTTGGTAATGTCACTGATCGTAACAGTACATAATAACAGTATACAGTAATAATCAACAGAATATAATAACAATAGTAAGTGGTACTCATGGTAGCCACAATAGTGCATAATAAGAGTAATAATAATAGTGATAATAATATGAACAACTTTAGCCTCACGTACAGATATGATGTATGATATATATGGGATATATAGTGTAGGTATGGGTTTAATATATGCATGATAAAAAAATATTTACTAGCAAAATATACAGGTCTGTCTCAGAAAATTAGAATATTGTGATAAAGTTCTTTATTTCCTGTAATGCAATTAAAAAACATGAAATGTCATACATTGTGTATTCATTACAAATCAACTGAA
>JAVQJG010160783.1:0-13088 GCA_036024015.1 Craterocephalus amniculus
TTTTTCTATACTGTGTCCAGCCCTAGGCAGGCAGATGGCTTGTGGGAGAAGCTGTCGACCTCTCAGTTAGCGGCCTGATGGGGGCAGGTTACTTTTCAAACTGGCATCATTATTAAACACTATCGTGATATATATCGATATCGATCAAAATGGGAAAAATATATCGTGATAATATTTTTGGCATATCGCCCAGCCCTATTTGCAAGACTGTTTTTACAAGAAAGTTTAGAAAGTGTATTTAAATTCATCCCAACGAGGTTTGGAAGTTGGTTCATTTTTATGGGTGTAAATCACAAGTTTGGTCACGATATTTTATATTGACTCAATGATTGCTGATGTCAGGAACCCTACCAGGAGCCGGCGACCAATATGAAGATATTAAGATTCAACACAATCACTTCCATTCACATCAAACTGCAAAAGGCAACTCCATCTAATTATGATTTTTTTCCTGAGCTCAGTCAGACATTGAGATGTTATGTTAACCAAATACCCTGCCATGTTCGCTCTATGGAGTTTTAATTCTTAATTCTGTCATAGTTAAAGGAGCTAAAAGCGAAATTCATTGTTTTCACACTGAAGGAGTTAAAAAATCTCTTGGTGAAGAACCGGGTGTGTATTTTCATCTGGAGTAAAGAGCGACGTCACACAGCGCCTCTGTGTGTTGATCTCCAGCTCTGTGTTAACTAGCCAGCCCGGCCGCGTGTGCATGTACGTCCATGTACGAACACCACGAACACGCGCCCCCGTCTTTATAAAGAGCCGCCACAGGGCGGAGTTACGGCGCAGCGCCAGCATTCAAGATGGTAGAGACTCACGCCGGTAGAAGTGGGAAGAGTCCGACCGCAAATGACGAGGAGCCAATATAAGCTCCAAGAAACTAGTTATTTTTCAAGGAAAGGGAGAAAACGCGGATTAATATTGGTCTGACATTCTCAAGGTGGAGAGAGCGGAGAGACCGAAAAGGACTCCAGTTTGCTCTTCTTCTGGTACGTGACTCACGGAGCGGATTCCTCCTCGTCTACGTCTCTGTTTTCCTCCTCCACAGACGGTAGCCACTCGCTGCTACCTGCTATCTGGCTTGCTTTAAAATTTTTATGTTTTGGATCATAACGATGAATAATTAGAATAAGCTGCGGTTCTTAGCTCAGCTCATGTCGTGTTGCACAAGCACACCCCATCATGAACTAGTCATATTTGCATTAATTTTAGAAAATATATAATTATACTGTTTTTAGGCATGCATAATTTTAAACATGCTCTCTGTTTGATATTAATAAATAAAGTAAAACTGTATGAGGCAAAGAGGAGTTGTTCCTTTTTTTTAAAAACAAAAGAGGGGCGTGGTTTTTCGGTTGGGGGAGAGGTAGAGAGGCATTGAATGACACAGGCTTTGTTTTGGTTTGAGACAGCTCCACAGTACTCCACCTAACGAAAAATTTCGCTTTTAGCTCCTTTTAAACAATACAACCAATTCCAGGTGTTCTTCATTAAGCACATCTTGGGAATAATTATAGTTTTTATAAGTCAGGATTAATGCCATTGGATCGCTGATTAATGAATTGGACTATGTAGATGGATTTTTTTTATGGTCCTATTAAGTCTTTCAGTTTTTAAAAGTTGGGTTTTGCTTTGTTTTTTTAATGTGCAGATGTTTGTAATGAAACAGGTGATGATCATATGGTGCAACAGTGAGGTACAATGATAATTGCTGTAGATGAAGGTTAAACTCTGTGGAACGGAGGATTGAAGAGCACAAATTTTGTTCAAGTACAGATTTACAGTTTTATCACAGAAATTTATCGAGCCAAAATTTGAAAAAATCTGATCCCATCTTACCTTCGCTGTGAAACCTTCTGATATATCTCACCATCTTTTAGGCCTCGCTCATAAAGGGCTAAACTATGCGAAACTGGTGTGTTCAGCTCATTGAGGCATGACCCAACTAAGAAATAAGCAGGGATCAAAGGTGGCGTCACAAAGTCAGAGTAGTGAAGTCCGGACCACTAACGACATATTTCAGGTGGTGACTTTGAAACCTTACAAAGCTCTGAAGGAATATTTCGTTTATCACCATGTGAGGTGTTGAAGAACAATAAATATCAGTGAACTTGTTGAATCTACTGGTTTTGGTCTTCTCGCAGCATTTTCTGACAATTCGTATAGAGAATGTTTCCACACAAATTCTCAGTTTGCTCCATACTCCATTTTACCCATCAAATTAATTTAAAGCATCTACTTTCACTGAGTTTTATCACTTTGTGTTTAATTAACTTAGATTTTTTTCTTCAACATTGGATTATTTGTTAACATTTAAAGTCACACTATTGTTTTTTTATGTTTTGTGCTGCTGCAGCTGTTTGTTTTCTCTGTTTCTCCTCTGTTTGTTTATCTGTTGTCGTTCTGGGCAGTCTGCTGAGTAACAAGTGTGTGTTTCAGGATTATGTTGGGCATCATCACAAAGAAGAATATATTAGAGCATCTGGAGGAGCTCAAGCAGCACACGGAGCCCCTGGTGACTAGCCCCACCCCTTTTACACGTGACCTCTTCCCCTACTTTCGCACCTGTCTCTTAGCCTTGTAGCAGGGGTGCATGAAACATGTGTTGACAGTTCCCAACTTAATCTCTTCTTTCTCACTTTACACACTCTGTTGGTGGGTTGGCTTGTCGTGGAGTCATGAAGTCATGCATAAACATGTAGATAGACGTCCCAGCTCCATCTTCATCGCTTGTAGCCGTTAACGTTTTGGAGTCATCATGTGTGGACGCTGTGTTTGAGTTTTGTGGGTCCTGTAATGTTGGACCTGTGGGAACTGTCACCCTCATCACCTAGGAGCCCCTTTCAGACACGTCCAGAGACTGTGCTGGCATTTTAACAAGCTTATAAAGGTCTTCTGATGCTTAGAAACCACAACAGCACACAACATGAACATGTTTAATGTAAAAGAGACAGAGGATGTTCATAAAACAGAAATCCTTCAAAAAACAAGCAAACCAGAGCAGCCAAATAGCGCAACCATTCAGACTCTCAGAGCATCATCTAACGTTTGTGTCACTAAGCATGAATTTGCTTTAACACCACCATTTTACAAGCTTTATGATTTCTGCTTAATGACCAGTACTGGTTACAAAGCTGGAGGTCGACAGGTTCCTGTGATCTGTCTGTAATGACAGAAATATGGAGACACTAGGGCTGGGCGATATGAACCAATTTTAATGTCTTGATCATTTTTTCCTTAATCACAATATACAATATATATCTCAATATAAATATTTTTGGCCAAGTAAACAAAGAAACTGTTAAAATGTACGCCCTTGATTACGGTTCAGAACACATGCGCATTAAGATATTTGATGGAAATTAAAGTATATGTGTATTGTAATCATAAAAAGTACTTTTTCAATGGCCATAACAAAGTTTCAGTTTTGCAAAATGCTAAAAAAAAAAGATATGTTTAACTCAAAATGAGCTAACTCAGTATAAATAATATTCCTTTATCCTATATTTTGTGTGCCAAAGTCTCGAAAGGCTGCTGTTTGTAATATCACTGCATCCACTGACTCACACAGGTCAGCACTATCTGAAGCCATCAGAATTCAGTTATCAGAGATTAAATCTTTACTTGTTGACGATAATAATCAATATAACGATAAAGGTGAAATGTGTCTCGGCGTTATCTTTGCACACACAGATGAAGCCGGCGATGGTGCAGCTTCCGTGTCTGAAACGGGCCCAGTTCCAGAGTGCAGCTCATCCCATTAAATGCACTGTGACCTACTGTAGATGTGCTCCGTGTTGTCAGCTAGCATCCTAACCACACGTTTGTCCAGCTACTTTTTTCACGCTTTTAGTCACACGTTTGTGCTCAGAATGATTCATGCTGGGTTTGTTGTGAGTTTTTATTTGACTAAGTGGTTTTTATCTGTCTGGACAGCCTGATGATGTTTTTTTATGGTTTTGATGTGCATGTTTTGCACATTTTCATGTAATTTTGTCCCTTCATTTTTTTGCCCTCCTCAGTAATCAATGGTTAAGCATTTTTCTTTTGTGCTCCTGCATTAACACTGAAATGCATCCCAGCATGTTTCCTGCCAGAATCAACCTACAGGTCACATAAAAATTCAACCAACTCGCTCTGGGTGTGAATGTTTCTGAGCCAAACTGCAGGTCTGTCCTAACTCCGAATGTCTAGGCTCATTCAGCTAACATCCTGTGAACCCAATCAGATGTAGAACTGGGCATGTCTGCTGCCACGTAGCAGCCATGCCGGTTGTGTTTCCCCTCATTTCCCACTTAAACCAGTAGATAGTCATACCATAAGTATGTTTTTCAAAAGAAAAGCCCTCACCTGCGCCTCTGTTTTCATTAACTGTTGCTTTTTCTTCTTTTTTTTTCTTTTTCTTTTTTTTAAACCCCCTCCTCTCCCACGTTTTGCTCTGGGTCTCCGCAGATCGACGACATCTGATCCACCAGCTAATCAACCACTTGGCGAGTAGTTAGCCACCGTGGGAAAGCAGCCTACTTTTATTTTTTTTTAATTAATGTATTTATTTTTATTTTAAGAGGGTGGTGTTGTAGAAGGGAGGGAGACGATCTGAAGCAATGTGACTGATTCCCGTGTTTCCCCTCGGTCTGTAGCGGTAGTTGGCATGGTGGAGTGTCACTGTGTTGAGTGGTAGTAGTCTAGCTAGTTAAAGTGTGGTGACAACATGAGACCTCAGAAACAGGGTTTCCACTGAGCCGGCAGCTAAACCAGCAGTAAACACACACATGCTCAAGTTGGTGTTTTTCCAAAGTTTTTTAACTCATTTAAATGAAGCTTTGTTCACACTAAATGAGTATTTACATCATGAGTATTCATGTTTATTGTTAATATCAATATGTTCAGATTTTAAATCAGGGATGTCAAATACTCGTTTTAGTTCAATAAAGCAGTCTGAAGTGAGTCAGACCTGTAGAATAAAAGGGAAAACCTTTTCCCTGGGTTTGTCATGCAAACAAGCCCAATTATGTTATTGAGATGTTTATGATAAAAACATGTTGAACAACTTGGGATTTCTTGACAGAAAACATGCAGATTTAATTATATTATGCTTCGGTTGATCATTTATGCATGGATTATAATTATGGATTATAATGCACAAATCATAGTAGATCTACTGAACCACCAGACGTTTTATCACAGGTACCTGAAACTGAAAAATACAGTATTTCATTATACGTTTAGTGTAACAATAGGTTCTTTCTAAGGTACAAACTTGTAGATTTCCACATTTTTTGTAGTACTCCTGAACTGGTTGGCTTCATTATGCAAACTGAAACAAGATCTGTTGAGACAGAAGTAAAAAATCACACATTATTATCCCCCTGCCTTGGAAATGTTTATATGTAAACATCATGAAAAATGTAATTTTACATGGACGAATTGGGAATTGCACGTACTTTTAATGAAAAAATTAAATGAATTAATGAAATGATTGATGAAGTGCCCAGCGAAATTCAATAAATATATAATTTATCATATAAATTGATTATAATTTATTATATCAATATATTTAATATATATAAAAGTATAATTAAATATAATTTAAATTTGCAGCTATGTCTTTTATGTTATTTTCACATTCACCTAATTAGCCTTCTGGACCGGGTTTGATCCCCGATTTGGTTTTTTTGTTTTGTCTTAGAAAATACAGAATAATGAGCCAAAAGCACTGTTAATATTATATTTCTATGATATTTTAGCTTCTCAGCATTCAAATGAAAATTTTAAACACTCATATTTATCTTTACATTCTGTAATTTGAGTCTCCGGCTCATAGCTGTAACAAACCCATGAACGGGTGCTGGACGTTGCTGGTGTCAGTGGGAACGCTGCACACACTCTGATCTGTGTCAGGTTTAAAAGTGTCTCATGTCTCCTGCTGTAGCTCTAACACTCCCTCTGCCCCCATCCGCCCACACACAGGCCATCTTAGCTCTCCTCACTCAGACCTGGGTTCAGATGTGCATTTCAGCTCTTTACAGGTGTGCTTTATTCACCGTTAAATGAACAGCACACCTGTTCAGAGCTGCTTTACTTCAGCTTCTTCTCCTTGCTCACACCTAGTTTGTCTTCAGATGCTTCTCCACACCTGACCTCACTCATTCAAGAGCACTTTGTGATCATTTCTAACGCTAAAGCAGATAAAAGTCGGTACGTCCATTCGGTGCTCTTGAACCTGCAGGTTTCCTGTTTATTATGACTGTAGCGGTATCACACGGTGATCGTTTTCCACAGCAGAGGGAGAAGAGGAGCAGGACATGATTACGTCACAGGAGTAGGAAATAATTCAGGACTCTGCTTAATTACTGTCAGATGATACTTGATCTCATGTTTGAGACTGGTTATTATGAAAACATTAGTAATAACATCAACAGAGTTAAATACTAGAATTATCATGTTATAAAATTTTAATTGGACATGTCTACTGAACATCAGTTGTTTTGTCTGAAGCAGTAAAGGTGAAGCTCCTGTGACGTAGCATCGGCTCATTCCTGCTTCCCTTAGATGGAACTTTTCCTGCTCATCCTATTCAGACTTCCTGTCTCTCCCGTAGGATCCAGCTCTTCCTTTCCTTCAGCAGATATTTAGACTGAAAACATAAAAACGGCTGGTAGTTTCTGAAATGACCGCCCGCTCTGAGGCAGGTGCCGTTTCTGAGCTGCTTTCATCTCTTCTCTTTCCCTGCGGTTACTCACCCTCCTCTCCTCCTCCTGCCACTGCTGCTGACTCGTGCTTTTGTTGGCATGTTTGTTTGTTTTTTTTTTCTCTTTTTATAATTCATACCCAATAAGCCGGCCATGGCTCAAATTAAAATGCTTGCGACGGAGGACTTAACCCTTTGTTTTCTCCAAGCTTGCCAACAAAAACACGATGCGGTTTTCTCTCCCCTCCGGCCGCAGACGCCAGCGCCGCCTCGGGCCTCTAAACCCGTCTCCTCCTCTCTGTCTCCCCCTGCAGGCGGCTTCTTGGTATTATCACAAAAAAAGACATCCTCCGTCACATGGCGCAAATGACAAACCAAGATCCAGAGTCCATCATGTTCAACTGATCCGCTCCTTCCAGGACGGCTGGGGGAGAGGGGGCAGCGAGGAGGAGGAAGAAGAAGAAGAAGAAGAGGATGAGGAGGAGGTGTGCCTCTTGAACGGATCCAATCTCTGACATTCAGACCCCGTTTTTTCTCGTTTTCTTTTTAGTGTTCAGCTTTGTGAACCCTGAACCTCACTGACTGATTGTGGGTCGTCCCCCCTCCTTCCCCCCCGCACTGGGACTTAAGGACACAAGAAAGGGGGGGTGAGAAAAAAAAAAAAGGGTGATAAGATTTATTATCATCTGGCTGCTGAGTACACACAGGTCTCGGGTTGAAGGCTCACACATGAGGAATGCACTTTCTACACACACGCTTAAAGATATTCCAAAAAAAAACACACTTTTGCACTCGCAGATGCCTCAGACATGCATGCTGTCTCAACACACACACACACACACACACAAACACAAACACAACCTCACCTGTGGAGTAACACCTATTTGCACTCTTCATGTGCCTGGCCCTCGTCCTGTCCTGCGCACGGCCTGGTTGGGGTCAGAGGTCGGAATGAACTGCCGCCGAGGGACGCGATGAGGGACCTCGATGCCTCCGGGCCTCTGCATCCTCACTACCCCGTCATCTGCACACGCACACACCCCCAATCTGTCCGTCCTCCAGAAGAAACGTGTTGTTTACCTGTGGTTTAAGTATGTGAGAGAATGTGTGTGTGTGTGTGTGTGTGTGTGTGTGTGTGTGTGTGTGTACGTATCGCCTCTACATTCCAGCCAGGACCTGCTGCTCACAGGACACACAGATCATCTCCTGGATTATGATCAAATGAGACGGCTTTAGTGTGTGAAAGAAAGAGAGAGAGAAAAGTTGGTACTGTATGTGAAGAGCAAAACAGGTTTCTTTTCAGGGGGAAAGCGTGAAAATCGTGAGACCTTTTATAAGTGTGTGTTCATTTCTGAGCCAGCTTGAGTTGTGCGCGCGTGTGTGTCCTGTGTGTGAAAGCAGGTAGCGTGTGCGTAAGGAGCAAAAAGGAAAAAAAATAAGTGTTCTGCTCTGTCAGGAGAGAAAAAAAAATAATTTTCTTTCTTTCTCCTGTGATGACCTTTACAACGATCTCATGATAATCAAAGAACTTGAAGCGAAATGAAACTGGAAATCTGTTTTTTAGGAAGTTCAAAGATGACACAGCAACTTTTATTTACTCCTTTCTGCTCATCTTTTCAAGAAATAAACATCACAAACTTTAAAATAAAAACTACTAGTTGCCATATAAGCTTTTTTTTAAGTAAACAGCCCCCATGAATGAGTTATTGGCATCTTCGGCTTGGTACATTGTTTCTGTGGAACCTATATTGTAATGTGAGAGTTTTACATATTAAGTCCTAACACCATACTTTACAATCAGGAAATGTCAAAACCATGATTTTAAAACACAGAAGTAAGAAAACTAACATGTTAAAGTACAGATTCTTATTTTCAAGTAATTAAGGACACTTTAGCTAAAATGACTCGATTGCTCGCCGTCTAACCAACAGGCCAGAAATATGAGCAGTGATGGAAAACGGTGTGAATGAAATTGGAGTTTAAATAATCTGGTGCATCAAAATCTTGGAATAATAGAAAAAGTAACCGACTCCTGAACTTTGAACTCCTCTTTCCACACTTTCGAGGCTCATACTGGAAACATAAGTCAGATCACCTGACCCAGTTTATCATCTCGCAGAATCTGCAAAGTGCCTGATGAAGATTTTCAGGCTTTCATGCTTGTTCTTTTCCACCTTTCGTTTCCCACTTCACCATCAAACATCCATTATGTGAAGCGGACACGAAGGGAAATGACGCGAGGACCAGGCAGCACCTTACCTGTGAGTGTGAGCGTGTGTGTGAGAGGGCTGATTGTCGTCACGTGTACGTCTTTGCGTTGCAGTGACTGTCCCGCTGTGGTGCGACACAGAGCAGAGCGTCATCTTTGTCCAGCAGTGGTGTTGCCTAACATTCGATTTCATACTGATCTGTTTTTCTCCTTTTTATAATTTATGGATATTGTCGATAGAGTTGTGCATTATTATTCTGAAGAATTTCATGTATAATTACATTGATTGTTTGATTGTACATTAAAAAAAAATATGTAAAGGAGAAATTTTGTTTTAAATTAAAAGGAGAAAAGATTGAAGTTGCACCTGCTGATTGATGTTTGATTGGATGAGAGTCGAGTTCACTTTATACTGCAGTACATCACCTGGCAGGTTTTATGAAAGCCTTGCTTCAGCTCTGAGTCTTCATGCACACCTCCAGAAAAATCCAGCTGACCTTTAGGGAAGTTTTGTCCGTTGCATCGAATCTTGTTTTCTGTTCATCTGGATATATTTGGTTTAATAAAACAGGACGTTTACTAGGAACTGAACATGATACAAATGTTCTTTGAACGTTTTATGTCCTCTAAGTGGTCAGGTGATCATTTCAGCGGGTTGCCAGATAATTGTAAAACATATGTAGCCTATGTTTATTAAATAAATTTGGGATTTGTATCAATGCTACTGGTATTTAACCATTAATTTGGAGATAAATCTGTGAAATGAACCTTCAGTCATTTAACCTTATGATGATTACACCAACATTTAAAGGATGGCTGGGAGATGATCCATGTGGGTTACAAACACCAAAATGTGGGAAGCCCTTCTGATCTTTTAACTCTAATATTCACTTAAAGGTGCAGTGCGTATCCAAGTTAAAGGGAAATGACAGAAGTGCCACCATCTTTATACGGCGTCTCTGAACCGACAAACAGCTGCAGCTACTGAACCTTCATTTCACAGCTATTCCTGCCATTTGAAGTCATTTCTACGCTCTTTGCAGCTAGATGTCAGTCATTCTGACACACCTTTAAAGTAGCACGACTGAACGTAGGTAAATATTTGCACTTCGGTGTCCTCTCCTTAATGAAGTCTAAGTCAACGTCGTCTTACATCTTGCCTCTGTGCTCTGCAGCCTGATGCTGACTCTTCTGTCACTTTCTCTCTCCCTTCCTTGTTGCCTTTGATGAAATCAGATATCCAGTTACTGCCGTGTTTTAGTGACAGAAAAAAATGTTGAGGTGCAGTTTTTCCTCTGCAGGGCACAGCATCAGACGCATGTGGCTTTAAAGTTGGGAAGTTACACGTCGTTATTTGACATCAATTTAATGCAGCCACAGGAGTAACTCAGTTTGCTTTATGCAGGTATAAAATTACTCCTATTAACTGTTCAGTGTGAACGTGTTACTTTGGTACGTATTGCTTTCATTTCATGTTAGTGCTGGTTTGTGTTCAGCACATCATAAAGCTTTGCTGTCGCTCCGAGCAGGGCGGCCATGTTCCAACACGTTTTCATGTCTGCACACTTCTGGTTTTTTTTTCCATATGAACAATGAGTTTTAAATGCTTCCTGGTTTTAGAGACATGGTGAGCCCTGCGAGTCAAAGCTCCAGGTCTGCTGTCAGGATCTTTTTACACATCTATCATTCATGCTTCTGCCAGCCGGCTGCAGACAACCTTTCTCTGGTTTCTGAAATCTGCTCTCCCTATTAAAAAATAACCAGCATGTCTAAATCAGTTTACAATATTAATATTTCAACTCTGAAAGTTAAGATGTTAGAACAAAACACTGCATTTTCACATACATTCTTCAACAGACCCATTTCCTCCACTACATTAGTGCCACGTTAGACAGTACAGCATTGTTAACACGGCTATTGCAGCCCCAACAAAAAAGAAGAGCTTAAATCACCGGGGAACTCCACAGCAGGTTTTTAAGATTTGACAAGGAAGAGACTTCTTGAACGGTGTGGATACGGAGAGAAACTTTGGTATCAGTGTAGAGATTAACTTTAAAAATGAGACATCAATGAGCAAATTATTGTTTTCTTCTGGTCGACACTGCCAATAAATAACAAAAGCCCATTTCTCAAGAGTTTTTGTGTGCTGAGAGGTGAGGTTGATGAAAAGAAAATGTACACACTTGACTTTTCTAAGCACAGCACTTCCATTTTTATTCCACTACAAAAGAAAAAAGAGGCATTTCAAGAGCACCGGCAAAAGCAGAGCAGCTTCCACCTCTTCAGTCTCTGCTGCAGACCGGATACTAAGCCAAGCAAAGGAAGATACACGGTGAGTCTCTGAGATGCCAGACATCTCCTCTGTCCACTTACACATGCAAGCAGAAATGCAACTTCACTGTAAAGCCTAGGCAGAAGCAAGACGATGCAGCGCTCGGGTAGGGAGTCAGATTTAAATCTAAAATGGCAGAAAAAAAAAAAGTTCCTTCTGTTGAGGTGAGAAAAATTAGCTAAACTATAGAGTGGAGAAATGAAACCACGTCACAATGGATAACAATACTCTTATAAACATCTCGGATGCGTCTCAGGACTTTTCTCGCGCATCTGTAGGTGAGCAGAGCAGCTGATGAAGCAGATTTACTTTGCTCGGTTTGAAAAGAATGGCATTAGAAAGCAGCAAAATCCAAGAATAAACCATTAAAACCTGAAAACTAAGAAATTACCTCCGCCTCCTCCTTAAATAACTGAGTTATGAACTCATGTCCTGATACAATCCTCTGCCTACTACATTGATAGAACTGATTACACCTCGCATGTACATTCAAGTGAGAAAAATGTTGAAGTGTCTACAAAGCGTCTGATTTATCTTCAGCGGATCGGCCTACAAAGGTTTTAATCGAGTCAGGAAAAAGGGAAAATAAAAATGTGATTGTTTTTCTCTAAAATGTAACTTCTTTTTCTGTCTTACGGTGAAGATGCACAGCAGGAAAACTCATCGCTCCTCCTGCTTCTTCACACGTGGCTCTCGTAAAACACCTCGCAGGCCGCCGCCTTTTCCCCGGGCTCTGCATCCGCCTGGTCTCCCCCGTCCTCGGGCTGCTCCTCCACGAGAAGGGGAGCCTGCGGCGGGGGGGAGGCCGGGGGAGGCGCGGCCTGCTCGGGCTGGGGAGGCGCCTCGATGACGCAGCAGCCTCCCTCGGCGAGCGGCGGGTGCACCGAGGCCTGGATGGCGATGTGCTGCGGCTGCTCGTGGACGGAGGAGTTGTCGGAGTCGGCGGTGGGCGAGCTGCTGCGCTCTCTCTCCTGCACCTGCAGGATGGTGAAGACGTCCCGCGCCCCGATGGACGCCACCTGCCGCCGGCCCTCGGGGGCATGCCGGACGAAGGTGTGCCTCATCTCCTCCACCCCGACCACCTCCAGGATCTCCTCCATGAAGGTGCGGCAGTTCATGATGAGCGGCGGCAGCGGGATGCTGCGCGCCAGCTCCTCGATGTAGCGCGCGAACTCCATGGTCTTGAACTGCGTGACCTTGGCCAGCTCCAGCGTCTTGGCCGAGGTGATGATGGGGATCCGCTTGGCGATCTCAAAGGCCTTCTGCAGCTTCTCGGCGCCCTCGGTGCGGAAGAACTCGTTGATGGCTTTCTCCGTCTTCTTCAGGTGGCTGCTCATCATGCACAGGCGCGTCACGTTCATGATCATGATGATGGTGAAGGTGACCAGGCACACCACCATGTAATAGACGCCCATGTCGCCGTTGGTGAAGACCACGCGCAGCGTCACCGTGCAGTTGGAGCTGCCGTAGGCGTTGGAGGCCATGCAGGTGTACTTGCCGCGGTCCGCGAACTCGATGCTGGTGATGTTGAGCACGCCGTTGTCCAACAGCCACCACTTCCCGCCTGCAAACAGGGAAAACCAGTCACTCGCCGCCCAATCACTCCGCACACGTCCCCTTTCACTTTGGCGTTTGATTCCTGCTGGGTTTTTTCTGAATTTAAAAAAAAGTAGGACTAGACAATTGATCGGGCTGCACGGTGGTGTAGTGGTTAGCACTGCGGCCTCACAGTGAGAAGGCCGCCGGTTCAAGTCCCAAGTCGGTCAGAGCCAGATTCCGGCTGAGGAGGGGCTTGAAACTGTGGCCTTCCTGTGTGGAGTTTGCATGTTCTCCCCGTGTATGCGTGGGTTCTCACC
>JAVQJG010160785.1:0-17854 GCA_036024015.1 Craterocephalus amniculus
CCGCATCGAGAGGAGCCAGATGAGGTGGCTCGGGCATCTGGTCAGGATGCCCCCTGGACGCCTCCCTCGGGAGGTGTTCCGGTCATGTCCCACCGGGAGGAGACCTCGGGGTAGGCCCAGGACAAGCTGGAGGGATTATAACTCTCGGCTGGCCTGGGAGCGCCTTGGGATCCCCCCAGATGAGCTGGCTGATGTGGCTGGGGAGAGGGAAGTCTGGGCTTCCCTCCTCAGGCTGCTGCCCCCGCGATCCGACCCCGGATAAGCGGTAGATAATGGATGGATGGATGCTCTAAAATGTCATAAACCTTTTTATCATGTATCTTTGTACATGACCTGCCACAAGCAATAGACTTCACATCTTTAAAACTTTTGTTTTTTTTGTATTTCAATTGAATACCATAAATGTACCAATAACAGAAAACCAAAAAATGGAGGAATTTGTTGTGATTAGTAGGCATTAACAAAAGAAAAAGATGACAATTCTGCGTTTCCATCAAGTTTTTACCATGTTTACTAGTTTGACAGCAGTTTCTAGATGCAAGAACAACATGCCTGAACTGCTTTCCGCTGTATTCCCTGGCCATCTTCAATACTTCCGTCTTAATGTGCCGGGGTTTTTATTTTCCGATCCAGGATGTCACACTGGTAAAGGAGGCAGTCATTTGACTAAGTAACCTAGTTTAAAACACAGCCGTTACGTAACCATTGTACCTTCTGTCCACATTACTCTTAAGATCCTAAAAAAACGTAATCAAAATTGGCATCTTCTCATGACTTATAACTGCATAGCTCGCTTCACACAGTCCATAAAACTCTAACCGTGGGATCAAAAGGTCTTGCTCCGACATGTCAAAGGCCATGATCAAAATGGAGGTACTAATTGAATAACCATGAGTGCTGAATAGTTGATATATAATGGTCTCTCATTTCTACTAAGCATCAGCAAGGATTTTTAAATGTTCAGTTTATATCCAGATGTGTCAAATTTTTTGTAATCTACAATCATGTTATTTTGTTGTCTTTATTCCCAACTCCGATCTCCTATGTCTGTTTTTAGCTTCAATTGCTATGGCTACGGAATATGTAGCTAGTGGTTGTTTTAACTCAAGTGGTTCCCTTTTATTTTTATGTGGATGTGCGGGTAAGACTGTGTGAAAGGGAATACATTAAGTGTTTTTTAAATTGCTGTTATCCATTTCGGTCGGTGTGTAATGGCATGTTCTAAATATGCGTACTTTTTTAAAAAAGCATGTTAATCACTTGGTGTGGTTCTTGGAATGAAAAGTGCTTTATGAATAAATTTTACTTTGATTTAGTGTGAATAAAAGAAGACAAGTGAAACCTGGGCAACCTTCCACAATATCAGTTTCATCAGTTACAGGGTTGAGGCTCCCAATTCATATCGGGTGACGATATTAAAGACATGAAAAACTGTACAATAGTCTTTGTCTGCATCAAGTCATATTATGAGACAAAACTAGAAAACTTTTATTTTAATTTACATTTTCTTACATAAATTTATCGACTTATATGGACCTTAATTACAATTTTGATTCAACAGATTAAAGTCCTGCTACACACTGGCAAAAAATAAGCTATAATACATAATTCACTTAAATCAAACGATTAACAATTATGTCAATTAATTGCATTAATCTTACTTAAACATCTGACAAATGACAAGTCTTTTTCTTCATCAAGTTATTATATATTTATATATATTCAATAATATAAAACTATATATACAGTATGCAATAAAACTAGAAAATTTTTTAAAATGTACATTTTCATACATTCATTTATAGCCTATTATGGAGGCCTACATAATTCACTTAATTCAAAGGATTAACAATTATGTCAACTAAGTGAAAATGCTTTTACCTTAAATAAAATCAACATCTGACAAATGAGCAAGACGTGACAGTTTTATACATGAACATTAAGCTGTCTCACTCCTACTCAAATTGTAAGAATCTTACACATCTGTCTGAAATAAAATTTATTTTCATGTGTATTTACATTTATACATATATACACACATGCACACACACTTCTTATTTCCATTTAAAACAGCCTAAGGGTAAAAAAAACAAACAACCAAAGGATACTGTAATAATACATTCATCTCTCTCACTTGAGCCATATGGGTTTCAGTGTTTATGTTGGCACATTCAACGCAGCAACCAAAACAAACTGAAAGTCAGTGGTTACATGGCCATTAGCTTGCCTGGTAGCAGTAGTACCGCTCTTGGTGCTTGATGCACCTCCAAGGTCTCCTGTCGGGGAGGAATTATTTGTTGCTATATCATGTCCATATTATGGCTGGTTGACAGCATCTGCAAACTGCCGCGAGTACATCTCGCTTGAGTCGAGTTCCTGTCGCAAGTGCACTTGAGATGAACCCTGAACATAGATGGCATTATTGTTTGGTGTTGTGTAATCTGCAACAGCCTGAGAGGAACGATTGCCAGAACGCTCCATTGTGTAAGAGGCAGTTTGGCTGTATGTGCTGTACTCTCCAGGAACTGCCACAGTGTCAGAGTGGAAACTGATCCGATGGCCGCCGCTCACCTCAGCATGTTCTTGTCTATTATGACAACCCAAAAACATGTGATTATTGGGGTATGTCTGGCCAGTTGCAGAGGAATTAAAGGTGATGAAATTGTACTCGGGGCCTTGTTGCTGTAGGAACTGTGCTGGATAAGGGTTGGGAGCTGCAGAACTAGGTGGGAACACGCTCACATTGCTGGTGATGTTCGTGGCACTGACGGCTTGCAGATAATGTTGATCACTGGGGAAAGCTGTGGTGGCAGAGGGTACACCAGCACTAGCAGCTATGTTTTCAGTAGGTCTCACTGGAAAGTTGCCTCTACAAAAGTTCTCAAAAGCTGAATTGTGGGCTGAAGAGGCTGAGTTGATGCTGGTGTCTATGAAATGGTTATTATACTCAAAGTGAGCAGAAGCTTCTCTCTCCATCCCTTCCAGTGAGTTGGAGAATGGATTTTTCTTCACTGTAGTTTCGGCTAGCTGACACTTTGAATCAAACACTGTTTGATTAACTGTCATTTTGGTTTTAACAGACTTCAACTCGAATCTAGCTTCTACAGGTTCAGACGCACTGGTAGCATAGTGGCGAAAAGTGTGAGCATTAACCTGTGCTGAATAGGAGGGAGACTGATTCGCTTTAAAATCCCTTTTTTGCAACAAAGTTGCCAGCTTTGACAACACTTTGCACTTCTCAGCAGACATGAAGGTAGACTTCCTAGCAGGGTCGACTGCAGGAAACTCAGACATTGATGGAAAGCTGGGCTCAGTCTTAAACTGGACTAGGCTGGATGAATACTTGGCTGGCAAAGGATCCTCAGATGTATCAGCTGGCCTTTTCCTGCTTACAGGGGATTCATTTCTAGCAAACACCTCTGGGGCTTGATTGCCTGTAGAACGGACAGTAAGAGATGTAGATCTAAAGGACACTTCTGCTGGTTTCTTTTGCAGCAGGGGATTGAATTTTGGTTGATTAGAGACTGCTGGTTTGAATTCTGGTTGCAGATAAAGACCACTGCCGGTCTCCTGAGGGGTGGGAAATTTGCAAACAGTGAGGTTTGGAGAGATGGGCTCTGCTTTCACAGGGGAACAGATCACATCTGGATGACTCCAGGGTCCTGGAGAGATGGGATCCGTCTCAACAAGGGAAGAGTTCACATCTGGATGACTCCAAGGTCTGGGACAGATCGGCTCTGTCTTTATAGAGATACAGTTCACATCTGGACGACTCCAGGGTCCTGGAGAGATGGGCTCTGTCTTAACAGGGGAACAGTTCTCATCCGGATGACTCAAGACTCTTCTGGCCTCCAAGCCTCCAGTGGTGGACATCCTGTCTCTTTTTTGTCCAGCTACTAAGGGAGAAGCAAGAAAACAAAGACATAACTGTAATGAGTGTGTGATTTTCTCTGTGCTTGTCCTTGGGAGAATATCTTTGGAATATCCATTTCTATAAACTTACTGTACATGATAAAAACAGATGGGAAAGAGGGGAGGAATCTTGGGTCATTTTGACCCAACTGAAGAGGACAAAAAAGTGTAAGAAAAAAAAACAAAGAAAATTATATTAAACATGATAGCCACACAACATACATTTCCAGCAACAGAGAACTCACTCACTAAAAGAAAGGCATATGTCTGAAGGTCAGGAGCTCAAAAGGCGCAATCAACCAAATTCCAGGGGTTATATTAAAGACAGTATGTACAAAGGACACAAATGAAGGTTTCCCAATACACAAGTTTTCTGGGACCTTTGTGTTCTATGGCAGATCTCATCAATTCCAAGTTTAGGCACCTGACACGTGATTTGCACTGTGCAGGATTACAAAAAAAACAGCATTATTTAATTTAATTTATGACCTTGACCTCTTCCATAGAAAGCCTCATTGTTATCACCATCACAACTTCTTATTTCGGTTGGTTCACACATGAGATTAGTGTGTGAACCAACACCAATGTTACCAAACACCATGATAATCATGGACTTAAGGAACTCGTGGCTGCCCATACAATGGATGCTGAACCGCGCCTAAGTTGGTCTGTGACAACCCAGAGGCACCAATCGGTCTGGAACCTCAGCTTTGGAATCAATACTCCAAGGAGAGCATGAGCAGAAAAATAACTTCCAAAAGTCCACTTCCAATGTTTAAAACTCCCTCACAGACAATCACCCTTCTCTATGAAGCTGACATTGGGTGAAGCCTGGAGGGGTTCTGCCTGATCGGTGCTCTAAATGGTTCCTCCAGTTGCAATAGCAAACACTAGAACTTTTACCACTTTATCGCTGCCATTACTTCTAAAAAAGGACCAACAGTCTTGGCATTGTGGATTTCAAGTAATGAAACTTTATGTACAATTTCATCCCATTAGTCCTGCAGGCATGTCTCCACATGTGCAACAGAACATGATCATTGACGTGTTTTCATACAGAAGTCTCCACACTCTTTTTGGGGATAGTTTAGGAATGGTACCAAGCTAATCCAATACCAAAACCCTCTTCCTGTGTAGCCATGCCTTTGTAAGATGGACACATTGTGATGTTGCAATATTTTGATGCAATATCTTGGTGAAAAATGTCTTCTTATAAGGAGCCTAAGTTGTTCTAAAATCTTAATGAACATTTCTGTATTAATGCTCGCAAAAATCTAAATGATCTGTCCCAAGGTCACTGAAAAAACCCTTGTACTACCCTGTACTTTTTTTTTTTTTTTCATACAATGGCCCTATTGAATCATTATAATTGAGAATGATATTAGACAAGGTTCAGAGAGAGGGCTCAAGCATGCTTGAAAATCAGTCTATCGGGCATCAGTGTTTACAACACACGTTTCTACAATAATCCTTCAGCTGTAGGGTTCTATCAGCTACTCCTTATAAGGAGCCATATGAGGAATCAAAGCCTGCAGGTGTGAAGCTTAGGTTTGTACCCTATAATCCTTTATGCACTGAAGTTCCTCTGGAGTTCTTACCCTGCACAGTGTACTGCTGGTTTACATGAAGATCCTACCACAGAGAGCAGAAGCCAAAAGCCCAAGAGATCAAGTCAGTCCACCTGAGTCAACTTGTGGCATGTGTTAGAGTCTTCAATGTCCCATATAAACATATATTGCCTGCACCTTGTTGTTCTCAAGACAAATTCTTTGGAACTTAAAGCTGTTTTGCTACAACCGATCATCCTCAGATGTTGTTTGATTAATCTTACCGCTGTCTCTTCTCTGTTTTGTCTGATGAGCTTGTTCAGATAATCCCTCTATGGGAAGACATCTCTCTGCTCTCTGCTGGTCCTCAGGCTGCTGGCCTGCGCAACAGAAAGCACACATTCACATTGATTTGGGCCCTGAATAGTCAATGTAATTCATCATCATTTCAATGTGCACAGTTGTAGAGAGAATATGTGGTAAGAACAAGTGCAGTTTGCAATGCAAAATCAGATGCATGTTCAGCCACTTAGCAGAAATGGCTAATCAGCCAATCTCATGGCATGGACTGAATGCAACCAGACATGTAGACATGGTCACAACTACTTGTTTAAACTTGTTTTAACTCGTGTGATAAGTTTACCCTGATCATCAGAAAGGGCACATTAGTGAATGTGGCATAGTTTTTGCTGCCACATGGGCTGGTGTGAGTATTTCAGAAATCTGATATAATGGGATTTTCACGCACAGCTGTCACCAGAGTTTACAGACAAAGGGCTGTCAGGACAAGAATGTTTTATGTCAAAAGGAAAATGGGATATTTTTTACTTATCTATGCTTAATGGCAGTTGTGAGTTTCTTGTCAGCTGAAAGCAAGAAACTGAAGCTTCAATTCATACAGGCTTACCTAATTGGAAAGTAGGAGATGGAAAAATAACCTTGTCTGACGTGTCTCCATTAAGCTGAGACATCCAGGTAGGGACAGAATTAGGTGTCAACAACATGAAAGCATAGATCCATCCTGCCTTTAATAAATAGTTTAGGTTTATAGTGATGTAATGGAATCAGGGATATTTTCTGGTCTCTTGGCACCAACCGAGCTTTGTTTAGACACCACAGCCTACTTGAGCTGACTGTGTCCATCCCTTCATGACCACAGTGTGCCTTCCTGCTGATGGACACCTCCAGCAGGATAATGGACAAAGCTAAAATCATCACTGAATGGTTTATTGAACAAGACAATGATTTATTCCTACTCAAATGGCCTAAAAAACACCAGATGTCAATCCAATGTAGCATCTTTAGGATGTAGTGGAACAGGAGATTCTTATCATGGATGTTGATCCATCTGAAGCAACTGTGTGCTGCTATCATGTCAGTATGAGAAAACCTTCCTGAGTGATGTTTCCAACACATTGTTGAACCTGTGTCACAAAGAATTCAGGCCCTTCTGAAGAGAAAAAGGTCCCATAAATTTAGATGAAAGCATAAAACTGAAAATGTCCTGTAGTTAAATGAGAATAATGGAAACTGTAGCCCTCATTGGGAACTACTCTGAAGCAAGCTTTAGATTGGGTTTTCAGTGTCTGACTGCTTTGTTGCGTTACAGCTATTACCTGTAACGTATTTTCAGTTTCCCCTGCTTTCATGAACCATGCTTTTGTCACAAGCATACTCAGTGGCAAGCTGAAATTTGTTTTAATCTTTATTAATTGTTTCAAAAAGTTGTAAAAGATTTAAAAGAAATGGCACTTTAACTGTGCTGATAAAACTCACTCTTCTGCAGGACTTCGCTGATGTTTCTATGGAAAAAACTTGGTTTCTCTTCATCTCTGATGCTTTGCACAATTTTTAAAGCTACAAAGAGTAAAAAGAATTTATACAAGTTAGAGTGTTATTTCAGTCTTAGCAATGAATATTCACAAATTATGTTGACTGTTACCTTTGTTAAAGGATGCTGTGCGAATCAGTTTGTGCAACCCTGACTCAAGAAGAATGCACTTAAAAAAATAAGGAATTCAGGAGGCAAATCATATTGTTAAATATACACAGAAACATTTCAACAAAACGTCATGATTTATGGACTTAAAGTACCTGTGCGTCCACCTTGAAGTAGCGCTCCTGCTTTGAGAGCTCATGCACAACGATGTTATTAAAAATGTCCATTTTCATAAAACGGGGCACATCTTCCTCAAACCAGAACCTTTGCAGTAGGTCAGGTTTTTCTTTCTCCTGAAAAACATGAACAATGCACAAGAAAAATGTACAGCCATGCAATCAACACATATGAAACTCAGGTTAGATTCCCATCATTAAGACAACACATACCAAGTATTTGAGATGGTGGTCAAAACTGACCATGTGTTCACAAATGTCATGCCGGGGGAGGATCTTCTCGCAGCATTCACATAGATAGAATGTTTTCAGAGAGTTCCCTCGACACTCCCACACAGAGCCCATACCTGATGAGGACACAACATCTTAAAAGACGCACCACAGAACATTACCACCCTAAAACTTGGGAGTCCCCGACTTGTTTAATGCTACAGCGACATCAGCATCGCATTGCATGTGTATCGACACACCGGCTGCTTTGAATGTGCACCGTGGCTGATTCAGTAAGAAAATGAAAGAGGAAAAGAAAGTGAGAACAAAAGTCAACATAGGATTGACTTTTGGAGAGAGCTCACATTACAGGTAGGATGAAAGATGGATACAAAGTTAGCCGTTGATAGGGGCTGACAGGTTTGTGAAAAGTAGCAGCTGTGTACCATGGACAGACTCACCAATAACTGTTTTAATATCCTGCTGACTGGCTTTCAGGTAAAAGGATAAATTACTGCAGCCCTTTGCTGGTTTCCCTGTAACAGCCACATATCAGCACAAATGAGTTCATGGAATAATTGAATGAAATAAAACTTCAGTTGTCAACACTAACCAATCGGAGTTCTAGTAAGGGGCTTTTTAGATCCTGCAGAATATTTTGGGGATTGTTCTACTTTGCTTGACCCAGACTGGTCCTGCTGTGCTGTGCTCGCTGTAGAAGCCTGGAGATTCGGTCTGTTGATTAGACCACGGCCGGATTTCGGTTTACTGTCTAGATACTTCTTTGGCCTTTGGGAGTCTGGATCGCTCCTCTCCTGTTGGCTGTCAGGATTCACAAAATGCTCTGAAACACAATGAGTTTCCACTGAAAGACTATTGTAAATGTGCCATATTGATTGCAGTGTACATAGATAAAGATATCAAATCTAATAAGGAATAACAAAGCAAAGGCCATGTTTTTTTAATGATTATTAACAATTTTAAAGTCAGATCTGTAATGTCGTTTTCACATTCCTTGGGAACTTACTTTGAGTACTGAACTGTCAAAGATTATAACTAAATAAATATTTTTCCATTAGCACACGCAGATTGGTTCTTCCTTTGATATCAAATTATATATGACATATCATATGGTATGTGATATCTGATATCATAAGATGATATATGGATATGACATGTTATCATGATATACGATAAGCTACAAAAAAGGCACAAAATTACAAATATCATTTAGAAAAATAGTTAATGGGCAGAAAAACTAGGAGAATATATTTACCATGACTCTCAGGCGTGACATTAACATGACGTGGAATCTCTGCACAAGGTTGAAAGGAGTCCGGAGGTTGATGACTGAAGCTAGTACAGGACTGATCAGTCAGAGGTATGCCTTCATCCTCTGAGCGTTGGGCTTCGATTGACTGCCCTGCAGTCACATTTGCCTCCTCGTTTGAGCTGGACTCAATGTCTGAGTAAAACCAGTGAAAAACACAATTAAATGGTAAAATATTTGTGCTTATTTTTGTGTGTGCATATGTTTTTTTTTTAAATGTTTTACTTATTTTACATTTCGCACCGGGAATTTGGGTCTGTTGAATCTGATGCCCTTTTTTATCCTTCTGCTCTGATTTGTTATTAGCAGGAAATCCTGGATCACAATGCAACACTGGCACTCCTAAGAGACAAAATCATAGTAACCGGTACAGTGATTGTAACTTACAGGCCTTTTAATGTCCAAAACATATGGAAACATATGGAAAAATTTTCAATATCAATGCTTTGACTTGAACATACCATCATCTGAGCTTGAAACTTCACACGGACTGCTGACCAGCATCAAAGAAGCCTGTGCATCGTCATGCACGATGGATGATGAGCCTGCCTTTGCCACCATTTTTCTCACAATTGCTATAGCTGAGAATCAGAAGAAAGAAACATTTCAACAATAGCTGGACATGTAAGGGCTTCTATACACCAAATGATGCTAATGGATGGACCCTGTACTGTTTCCTCACTTTCCCACCAACTTGAAAGAAAGAAAAATCTGCATTTAAACACACTGTTAAAGGGGAATCAAACTACCTGTGCAGAAAGGAGCATGAGCTTTTGAACTATTCAGTGAGATCAAATGTAAACAAACCATGTGAAAAGTCTGGTTCACATCAGCTTCATTTGTAATATTCAACATGTTTCTGCCTTAGTTATGCACCATTTATTGTTACTAAATTACACGAACTGTGTTTTAAACAACAAAACATGCTATTTAAGTTTTTAACCTCTTCATCACAAGACCAACCTGTACACGTGCAGCATGAGATGTGTGCAGTACAAAAATAACTTTGTCTTGTTTCATTAAGACATAATTGATCTGTTTGTTGTATGCCATCTCAAACAGCAAGCAGTAAAAGGCCTGAAGAAGAGGTTAAGCTTCAAAATTAAAAAAAACCATTTATGGACACAACATTAGTATGCGTCAGAGGTCAGTCCCAAAACTATTTGTAGTGATGTCTCTCAGTGGCCGAACCCCTGCTGATCAAACATGTTGAACTAGTCCTAAAAGACATCAGAGCCAACAGTGTTAGATTAAAAAAGAGACGAGATATTCACAGTGCTGCAGGTTTACCTGGATTGGTGTGTAATGCACTCTAAACACACATTTCCATGAGGAAAACAAAAAAATAGCCAAAAATTGAATCTTTAAAAATTTAGTAAGTTGAAAAAGGTAATTGTTTATTTTAATGAGACATACTATAGCAGTATAGTTTTTGCTTTGTTTTACTTATATAAGTTCATTTATGGGACAAGGACAATATTTACCTTCAGCTTGTGGAAGACCACCCAGTTTTTGGTACATCTCCTTCTCTACTTCCACTTTCTAGTTGGGGGGGAGAAAAAAGGGGCCTATTACTCAGGTGAGTCTCATTTTCCATCCATCCATCTGTCGCTGCCGGGGTCGGGTCACGGGGGCAGAAGCCTAAGCAGGGAAGTCCAGACTTCCCTCTCAATAGCCACCTCAGCCAGCTCATCCGGGGAGATCCCAGTCCAGGTGAGAAATGTAATCTCTCCAGCGTGTCCTGGGGTTACCCTGAGGTCTCCTCCCGGTGGGAAGTGCCTGAAACACCTCCCCAGGGAGCCGTCCAGGAGGCATCCTGACCAGATGCCCGAGCCACTTCATCTGCCTTTCTCTGCCACTCTGAGCTCCTCACTCTACTTCTAAGGGAGAGCCCAGCCACCCTGCAGGATATGCTCATTTCGTCCGCTTGTATTCACGATTTCGCTGCTCACTACCCAGAGCTCGTGACCATTGACGGGTAATTCGAGAGCTTCGGCTTTTGGCTCAGCTCCCTCTTCACCACGACAGATCGATGCAGAGTCTGACTTACCAGTCCGCCTTTCGATCCTCGATCTCAGTTTGTTACCTTCAAATGTTTCCTAGTTTATTAATATTAACTAAAACTTTACCATAGTTTTTCATCTGTTATCCTTGTATTTTCAAGATAATTTTGAGTTTTATTGTATTTTGTTTTTCTTAAACACATACCTGGATTTTCTGTGAGTTTGGAATAGTTTTCTCAATCTTCACCAGGAGAGCCACAGTCTGTTGTAATTGGTCTTCCAACTCTGATGGCCTTGCACTCCAGTGAGGGTCCTTCCTTTTCTAGAAAGGAAACACATTGAGAAACATCAACTTCCGTACCATTGTCCTGTGTCACATGTTGCAGCTATAATTAGTTTGGAAAGACTTTGGGGTCACATACCACATAGTTATATTGGTGATTGAAGCTGGTGATGTGATCCTGACTGGATAAATGTAACTTGACCGAACAGAGAAGACAGTAGATTTGCACCTTTTGTTCCCAAGATACAACTACCAGGTAATTTGATCCTATAAATAAACAAATAGAAAACAAACATTTAAATAGAATCAAGGGCAGAGTGTTTTCTGATATAAGGTAATACTTACCAACTTTAGCACTCTTTGCACTGGGTGCTGCCTTACTTGTAGAGACATGAGACGTCTCTCGATTAGCCTTTATGTGTTCAGGCCTTTCAGACGTCCGGTGGGGAGCAGCATGTGGGTTCACCTTTGTAACATCCGTCTTTGCCTCCACTGATTTTTTTCCATTCAGAGACTTTGGAGCATCATTTTTGGAAGGTTTAGCAGACCCTTTTGGCATTTTAGTTGAAGTCACAGCTTCATTCTCAGTATGGGGCATTGCTAAGCCTTTGGAAGCACTTTCAGGACATCTAGGGGGATGATTACTTTTTGAAGAAGACACAGTTCGGTAGCTGACCTCTTGTACCGCTGTGGGCTTTACTTGAGAGGAGGGTGAACCATCACAGGAAGCTGGCTTTACTTTTGGTGAGGCTCTGATTTTTCTTTCCTGTGGTCTGGTGACAGGCACAGGTTTTGCAACTGAGATGAGCTTTGTAACAGAAGAAGCAGAAGTAATTTCTGCTAATTTGGATGATGTTGTGCATTTTGGTTTGGCTGCTGTGCAGATGGAGGCTGCCATTTCCTTCCTTTTAGGAGAACAGTCCATTTTTAACGATTCAGTAGTTGTACATTGAGAAATATTTGCATTAAACCCAATATTTATTAAATCAGGAGGCAATTTGGCTTTGCTGGTCCTACTTTTGGACACATTGATGCTTGATGCATCTTCACATCTTCTGGGAGCATTTTGGGAGTTGTCAGGAGACTTGGCCACTTCACCAAGAGTTGTTGTTTGACCTTCATTTGATCCGAGGGAGACTTGGATTGTTTCGGAGGGGGTTTCTATGATTGCAGAGGCGTCTGCAGCTGCAGCAGCACAGTTTTCTGAATCATCAGTCTTCAATTCCACCACCTTAAAAATTGAAGAACCATACTTAGAAGATTTTTTTCAGTGGTAAAACACAAACAAGACAATCCAATCCAATCCAAGAGATTGAGGCCTGAGGTAGAGATGGAGGGAGAGCTCCATTTTCAAGGATCCATTTAACATGTCTAACAATAGTGGGGTAAGTTGGTCTGAGAAGGTCTTAAAAATTTCAACTGGAAAGCAGTCTGGCCACGGCGCCTTTCCATTCTGCATCGATATGAGACTAGTTAGAAGTTCATCGAGAGAAAGAGGATCATCTAGGCCAGGGGTTCCCAAAATTTTTCTGTTGGACCCCCCTTTCATCAACAGCCCCCCCCCTCCCCCCCGATCATTTCTGTAGCCTTAATATAAGGAAATACACTGACCTTGACACTGTCGTCATGTGTAGCATGGGGTGCAGCTGGGTCATTTACAAGTTTAATACAGGAGGGAGATGACGCTGAAGGGGGCACGCTGTCCGGCCAAAGATCATGTTCCCTCAGTGTGTGAACAGCTGGAGGGATAAATACAGATTAAATGCTGCACAGGAAAGGTAATCAAACAAACTTTTAGCACAAGTGTGACTTGTTGGGTTTTTTACTGACAGTCTGAAAGAAAAATATATATTTTTTTCAAAAATCCAGCACAGGCCAATTTTATACGTAGTCCTAGATCAGATACACGTGATTTGTTCACGCTACCTAAGTTTAAACCATCATGTCACATTTTATCTGAATGATGTCAAAGAAATGAGACAAACAACCCAATTCTCCACGGGTGGAAGTGGAACCTGGCAGTATAACAATATTTATATCAAGTTCTGCTTTATAGACCCTCAAATTTATTTACTGCACTTTTGCCTTTTCCTTTTTTATTGTAAATACTATCACTTAGAATATACAGTAGTGAATGAAAAAATAAAAGCAATGCAGTGGATGGCAGACAGGGTTTGTTTACAATTACTTAATGTGTTATTGTGCGGGTAGGGAGTGGGTTGTAAACCATCCTAACTATCTCGGGCAGGTGCTGGGTAGGTAAAATTGGATCAGAGCAGGATTCCTAACAGAAAATCTCAGCTACAATATCTGCACACCTCTGTAAGTAGCTCTCACTGCTGCACAAAAGGTCATTGTTAACACTTTTGCTCTCTTTTTTTTCTCAATTAATCTCAGCCTTCCATTCATTCAGCATAATTTTGTCGGTTTTGAGCATGTTCAATTTTCATGAATGCCACAACCTTCCTAAAAATTGTGAAACAAGACCTCAGAACAAATTTGTTTTTTAAAAACAGGTGTTGAATGGGGCTCAATGGTCTGCATCATTTAACCTCACATCACCACAACTTGTGAAACTCAAACACTTCAAATATTCTGAAACACAGAAAGGTGGAAATGAATCTATGCAAACCTGTCACCACAGCCTCTTTGCGACTCGTTTCACCCTCTGCAGTAATCTCTTCTGTTACGCCACTATTTGTTATTTCTATTGACTCTTCAGAAGACGTCTCCTCTTTGGAGCACAGCCGCTGTCTTTTAAGGCTTTTTTCTCCTCCTGCAGCCACGCCAGGACAGTTGTCCTCTTGTGATTCTTCAGTCAAGCTTCTTGGCCTTTTTCCCCCACCTTGTTGGTTATCTAACTGTGTTGGGACACATTTGACACTCGAGTGTTCTTCCGCTCCAATCTGTGCTCCAACGTTTGTCTGCCCTTTTGGAGATACCTCCCTTTTTTCCTCCACTTGCTTTTCATTTGGGGTTGGTGTTGTGTCACCACTTCCCTCTTTCCTCTCGGTTTCTTGCTTTTCTGCATTGCACTGGTTTTTCTCACAGTCTTTCTTGTCATTTTGATCCACTTTTCCTGTTCCACTTTTGTTCCTGGGAACTGCAACATAAGGAATATCACAATGTGAATTTAATAATAGTAACCTATGACATAATGTCATATTAATTATGTAAGGATACTTAAAGGCAACAAATTGGCTGTCAAATTTATGAAACTGACAGTGGATAACATTTAATGAAGGGAACTTGATTCATTCATCTCTATCTGTTGGAGATATTTAGGGACCGTGTGTCCCAAGGAACCCGACCTGAATAACTACAAACGGTGGTTTTCTGCTGTGACAGCATTTATTGTCCATGTTTACAACACATAGACGACTTCGAAAGAAGAAAATAAGGTCACTTTACCACTGAAACAATCCATGATAAAAAAAAGTCACTTTAAACACTAATACTACTCAAACTTTACATTTGATAAGCAGCATGTTTTGCATCTCATCTGAATCCCAGGGGTGAAAGTTCTGTTTTTATGATAAGGAACCCAAAGGCTTGGCAGGATGAAACCGTTTTTCATGTTTAACCAGTAACAGAAAAGAAACAGAAATCTGTGCCAAGATTACTCCTGCACGAGGCAGCATCTCTGTAGATCAGCTATACTATTGTTATAAATCAAATTAAATGAATAACCAGTGATTTCATATTGATATTTAGTCAGCTGCTGGACTGAATTATGTGACAGTAGGACACCTTGCCATCTCGCCAGGGAGAAGACGCAGGATGTTGCTTCCACGTTGAACCACTGGTTCACATAACTTGTTTGATTTAATAGACTTAGTCTTAAACAACAGCTTGGCTTACCCAGCTTCTCCATAGGTGTTATTGGTGGTTTTAGGTTTCCTTTTCCCTCTCTCTTCTTTGCAATCTCCAAAATCCTTATTGCTGTAATAATAACAGCACAAAAATAGTAAATACAGCAATACATTTGCAGATCCCAAAGAGGACTACTCATTACAAAAACACACACACACACACACACCTTTTTTGTAGCTGTATGGCTCCCACAGCCCCTTCTTCAGCTTAACCTCCTAAAAAAGCAGAAAGCATTGACATAAAGTGTGTTTTTATGTGTGCACAGCTAGAAATGACACTTCAGATACATACATTTGGTGTGTATAATACCTGCATGGTTGAGGAAGTGTGAATACAAGCTGCCTGTTTTGCCAAGTCCAACAAAGTCTCTGAATCAACTGCAATGGAATTCAGCGAGCCTGGGTGGAAATGGTTCTGCACAAAAAGAGACACACATGCCTTACTAATATAGTGTATTGAATTAAAAAGGGGTCTGGCTATGCTCTGTTGCCTGTGGAGCTGATCAAGCAAAAGAGAAGGATGCAAAACCTGCTCAACACAATTCACAACATTGCACGCCCTTTTTAAAACAGTGATCAAACTAAGTCCAGTTTGTTTACTTAGAGGTGTTCGGCTCCTAAAACAATGGTATAGGTCATTCTTATCCATATAAATTGCTTTACCCAATGGGTTCATGACAACTTTTTTAAATTAATTTGTACAACTTCAAAAAATTACATCTCTTTTGGCTTGGGAATGCCTCTGTCACTCAAAGTCGGGAACTGCTCAGCTGAATTGTTGAGGCATGATATGAACTGCTACCAGAGAAACACGGGTAAACTCTCTGGGTAAATGTGGTTAGCTTAACCAGTTGATCCAGCTAGTAAACAGAGAAATCAACTGAGCAGCACACTATCAAACCAGAGTGAAAAAATTAATTAATTGAAAGATAAACACACAAAGGAATGAAAACACAAACCAGAAATGTTGTAACATGTTCCCAACTGAACAAATGCGCCTCAGCTTCATCGTCTGACAGCTTCCTCTCGCAAAGCAAGCACAGAGTTGCCACTTCTCTGTGCCACTGCTCGCATGTTACGAGCACACCATGAGCCACCATGAACTGCCTCCCTGAAAAATTAAAGAAAATTCCTTTCCTCACTGTTCTGCAGACCAAAAGATTCCTTAATACTCAGCAGCTGTGTTTCCATTCAGTAGGGAAGGAAATCTTAGAAGGGAAACATGCTCCCAATGGCTGATTGAAAGTGAATAAGCTAGTGGCCACCCAGAAGCATGATGCTGCTCGGGAATTTCGGTTACCTCTGAGAATATCTGGGATTTTTCATAATAATTGAGATGAAGCCAATCAGTCATGTGAGCTGGCTCACACCAGAAACAGCTGGTGTCTCGCTTTAGTTCATTCTTTGCCAGGGAAGACGTGATTTCCAAAGTTGTCTCTATTGTCTCTAATGCACATGCAGCCTTTTTCTAAACAGGCTTTTAAGACTTGTAAGTGAGCGCATAAACGTTTTCCAAACGAGCAAAAGCTTTTCTAATTACACAACTTTGATGAACGTATTTAAATGCATATCAGAAATAACAATGGAAACAATGATAACAGGTTAGCTGTAAGAATTTAACAAGCTGCTGCCTGGTTTTCCACATTTCTGATTTCTTGCTAGAGCACTTACAGTACTCACCAAGCAGGGGAAATTTTTCCTTTTCTTTGAGTTTACTGAATGTCTCGCATGGTGGAACTGCAAGGGCATAAAATACATGTAATGGACTCAAAATACAAATTAATGCGTAAATGCAAAGAATTTTAACTATTGTGTTAAAAAACGAAGAAAAATAAACTGCCACACACCTTCACGCTTTAGGAGTGCATGGTGCTCCTCCAGGCTGTCCAGTACTATAGCCCAACAGGAATGACACAAGGCAATTATGCTTACACAAGGTAAAAGTTCTCTAACACTGAGTTTAAAGAGCAGATTGTAGATTTATAGAGTCGGTGGTCTTCTGCTCCTCTGAGACCAGTTCTTACCGTGTCTGTAATTGGAACAATCAAGAATCCAAAATATCGACTCTGGAATATCAAGGATCTAAAACATAAAGAAAAGAAATATTTATAACAACTAGTATAGGACCACACCTGCCAAAACCAGAAATAAACGAGTAAATATATACATGAAGAAAATTAATAATCATAAATATGTATTCTATTTCACATTTGACTAGTTTATCCATTTATCCATTTTTATTTTAAACCAATTCTATTTTTATTCCCACATTTATATTTATTTCCACTATAATTTAAGTAAAGATTTTTTGACTCTGGCTGCTCAAACTCTCTGACTGGTAGCAGCCGTGGCTACAAAAGGATCTCAGCACTGCTGAGACAGAGTGCAGAGCGCGATAGCTGATTGACTGACACCAAATCTCGTAGCAGCCCAATCAGACTTGAGGTCAAGGGTAAAACGCCTACCTCATGAGCGTTTACTTGAGAATAATGTGGTGAGAAAAAAATAAAAATGGGTAGTGGGAAAAAGTAATTGTGTGCATTAGGAAAAGTGGAAATGTGGAAAGGTAAAAAATAAATGCA
>JAVQJG010160796.1:0-16088 GCA_036024015.1 Craterocephalus amniculus
ACACACACACACACACACACACACACACACACACACACACACACACACACACACACACACACACACACACACACACACACACACACACACACACGAGGGCTTCTTATCTTCCCATAAGAAGACGAAAACGGTATATTTACAAAAATGTTACAGAAACAATGAGACTTATGTAAGAGCTGGATGTGTGATTAGAAGTTAGGAATGTGTCTGACCTTCTCTATAAGCTCATAGTCCATCTTGAACGCCCACAGCTGCAGGCGAGCGGACAGCTCCGTGATGGAGGAGAGGGTGAGCAGGAACTGCTCAGCGCTGCCCAGAGGAATGTCTGGGTTCACCAGCTGAGCCTCTTGGATCCTCTGCTTCTCCTCCTCTGTGGGGATCATTGTGAGGATTTTCTAAGAGAACAAGACATCAGAGGAGGTGATGGGAAAAAAAAGGCTCAAAGGCTCATTCATCAATCATATAGAAAGAAATCTGTGTATGAATACGTTTAGTAACTAATACAGGCGATGATGGAAACCAATTGACTGTGATATCTCGAACTCTGTTGTGGTATCTGAACTCTCAACCTCCCTTTTGTTGTGTTGCTGAGAGCACGTTAAAAGAAGAAAGAGGAATACTCCTCTCTGATCAAAAATAAACTCAGTGAGAAGCTTTTAAAGCCACAGGTTATGCAATAACAAAGGAATGCAGGATTGGGTGCTACCTGCCGCTGTAACATCCTTCAGCTGTCTATCCTGGGCTCTTTAAAATAAACTTGAAATAATCTTAAATCAACACTATCGTCAATTACATGAAAACAGCTCAAAGGTCAGCCAGGCTGCCAGAAAATCACATGATATGTCAACATCATGACCAAACTACCTATCAGCAGCTCTCCTGTCTGACTTGCATATATCATTCAGGACAGCTGTGCTTATTTTGGACTCTGAGTCTGAGTGAGTTTTCTCTGACAGATCAGCAGGAGAAAGTGCAGCGGTACTGATATAAACACAGCTTAAGACTAAACATATTAAAAAAAACTTACCTCAATGCCTTCCTTGTTTAGTGCATACTCATCAAAGTTGAGAATGGCTGTCTTGATTGTGCGGGGAGGTGGTAAGACAGTTAATCCAATGTTTATAGCGTTGCTGCGCTTTGAATCCAGGACAATGATTTCTTGGCGTTTCCCATCGACGGCTGCTTTCTATGAAATGCACCATAACGTTAGCATGTGGGATTATTGGTGCTGAAGGCAGTAAGATGTAAGAAGCTAGCAAAAATAAAGTTGATTTTGGAAAATGCAAAGTGAGGCAGTCACAAAATTAATAAGAAAGAACAAATCTGTTACTTAGATACTGCGGTGATGTTTTCTTTACATATATTTTGCAGCATGAGATGGAACCAACCTAATCCGGGAATTTGTTATTCCTCATCTTTTCCTATTTAGTCAAAACAACAATTGATGACAGTAGTTTTACCACACTTTTTTTTCACAAATAATGTACAATCAAGTCTCTGATGGAATTTCAGCAAAAACTACAAAATAAACCTCTTAAGATGGGTGGATGTATTTTCAACATAGTAAGTAAAACTCTTAAGTTTTATCTTTAAATTTCTCTTTCTTCCATAATATCATTTTTTGTGTTGGTAATGCAGCTTTTAAGGTTACCCAATGTTAAATTGATATTTATAATATGAGATGAAGGTGTTTTAAATTCTATTGCATATGGAAAATAAAGAAATTCCCTCTACACCATCATGCTAGAAAGACCCCAGTTGCAGCATAAATCTCACTAGAATTTAATAAAATTAAGTCTTAGATATTCAAAACTTCCAAGAGCAGGAAGCCCCTCCCCGATCAGTGTGTCCCCACAGTGTGCATATAAAACCTCCGCCCCTGGCTGTAACAACAGCACTTAGTTACCTTTGTGACAGGCAGCTCCTTGGATTTGGACTCAAACAGCTGTTCCAGTTTGGACGTGTCCAGTTTTATGGGCTCCAGTCTGGACCACAGGGACTCCTTGCAGAATTTATGATTCTTACACTGCCACTCCACTGGACGCACCTCGTTCCAAAAGAGACGGATGGTCTTCTTCTTCTTCTGGAACAGAGGCGCCTCCCCTCGACTCAGCTGAGGGGAGGGCGGTGGGATGGGAGCCATAAATGGAGGAGGTGGTGGCATCATTTTGCCAAGAATGGGAGGGGGTGGGGGACACCCAAACAGGGGCGGTGGTGGTGGGAGGGCAGTGCTGCATGGTGGAGGGGGAAGTGGCGGTAAATGGTCACCTGACCCCATCATACTGTCCATATCCATAATATCCATGTCGTCCTCCTCTTTAAGGTCTGTAAAGTCTATTTCCTTGATCCGCAGCTCCCTGGGCGCAGCCATCAGCTGATCCCAGATATGGTCGGACTCTTTCTTAGGAGGTAAGGCAGCAGATGATGATTTGTCAGTTTGCTGCTGCTCTTTAGACACCTCCACCTCAGGTGGAGATGTCAGTCCCTTGACTAAATCTCCGAACTTCTCGGCCACAGCGCGGACACTGCCCTGATTGTCCAGATGCCCCACCTCCATTTTTTTCACATTTTCTTCTAGGGCCTGCTTGTTTGCCTCCAGTGTGGAGATCCTGCTGGCCAAACTGGCCACAGAGTCGCTCATCTCTGCCTCCTTCTCACATTTATAGATTTCCGTCTCCGCCTCGCCAACGTTCCCTGCATCCTCTGCGCCCGTCTTCTGAGCATAAAGCATGTCCAGCATGAAGCGCTTGCTATTTAGAATTTTCTTGCACTGGTCGTTCATGTCTGCCTCTTTACTGCAGGGAGTCCACTGGCCTGTTGATAAAGAAACACATTTCACATTCAGAAGAGAACATAGCCAATTCTCTTCCAAATGGATGAAATCAGTTTCCGCTTTACCTGCTTCCACGTCGCCTGCTTTCTCCTCGCGCTCCTCCCTCTCCAGAGTGCTGCTGGTAGAGGAGATGCTGGATGCAGAGCAGTTATCCTTTTCATTCACCTCATCGTTCTGCCTCTCCTTCTCACTCAGGAGCACGCTATCTTCTACATGCCTTTCTACCTGCTGCACCTTCTCAGATTCCTCCTCTGACTCAATGTCCACTTCCACTTCCACATCCTGCTCTTCCACCTCCGCTCCATCAGCTCCGTCTGCTTCCTTAGCCCCTACGTCATCCATACTCTGCTCCTGCTCTTTAAACGTCTCCGGCTCCAGCTTCTCTTCTTTCTCCCTGCCTGACGGCTCATCTGACAGCACTTCTGATACATTCCCATCCGACTGCCTCTCAGCAGCGTCTGATGGGGTCTCTGATTCAGTTTGCTGCCTAGCTGGTTCAGAGGATGGTGCTGGGGAGGGTTGGGACGCTCCTAACGTCGGTGCTGGACTTCTAGGTTTGGTCTGTGGGGCGAGGTTTGAATTTGAAATGTTTTGTGTTCCTGGAAGAAGAAAATTCGAAACATGAGTGACACCTTTTGAAAAATTCTTCTTCATTCACAGCTTAGTCTTTAAAGTAATCAAAGCAATCTAGAATAACTTTGACAGATTTCATGAGTTATTTTTATGAAACAATTTAAGTACTAAAGATAGATAGCAGCAAAGATGAATTGTTGACTGGGGAACACTTTTTACCCAACATCTGATGAGAGGCGGTGGCGGAGTCTTCCTGTGAGACAATGGAAGACGGCGTGGCACAGCGGGATGCTGAGCGGCTGGACGGGGTTGGACTCAAGCACAAGGTGATCTCTGTCCGGCCTCTTGTTGGAACTCTGGGACGCTCCCGATCAAGCTCCTCAGCAGCGAGGCGCTCCACCGCCTTGTACCTGCGATGAGCCAAACACAGCTTTCTGAGCACACTGTGGTGGGAAGATGCAATCTGCACAATGCTCTGGCCAGAATGAAGCCACGTATGAAAAGTGGGATTGTTCAGCTCAATGACCAAACGAATGTCAGCTAAAGACATCTTTAAGCACCTTAAGTTTAAAACTTGCATGTTGCTCAGAATTTAAATAGATTTGGGCATGATGTGAATGAATCGTCATAAAAAATACACATAAAATATCAGTTTTGAATGGGGAGGTGTTTTCCAACTGAGCCTGATTTTGTACATTTCTGCTTAAAGCATGGAGCAGCTTATTTCTCGACCCCCCCCTAAGTGTGATGGAAACTCACCTGTCCTCTCTGGCCTGTCTTGCCTCTTCTCGCTTGTCAACATAATCCCGACTAAGACAGAAATAAAGTGAGGAGAGAGTGAATATAAGACTATTTAAGACCTGTATTTATCAAATTTATAAAGGGAGATTTTCTTTTAAATATGTGATTTGCTTAAGAAAGCCGAGCACCAGAAAAGGTTATAACACGAAATGCGATCAGAGCGTATACTTTTGCAGAGCCCTGCCATGAATCAGTGAATTTAATGATCCTCAAAAAGAAAGCCCAGAACCAGGGGAGATTTTGGAAAATCTCTGCTGAGTCAAACTCGAGCCACCTGTACAGCTGCCAGTGGTGTATATCCTCTATAACAGAAGCCGTGCAGTTTTTTGTTCTGATGGATAAGAGGAGACTAACTTGAGGCGGTTCCTTTCTTCTCTTTCAATTCTCTGCAGGCGCTCTTCTCTTTCCAGACGTCTCCTCTCTCTCTCTGCAGCGAGAGACTCCTGATGCTGCCGGTACGATGATGTCAGTAACCCTCCTAACGCAGGTCTTGGAGTTGAAGATAAAAAGCAAATGATGGGGTTACATTTTGGCACATTTAGTTAGATAAAAACCACAAACTGTTCTGGAGTATGTGGTGAGAAGCTGAAGAGTCAACCTGTCAGGTTTGGAGTCTGGTGTGGAGGGGGCTGAAGTAGACAGGCGATGGATAGGGGATGCAGGAGTCTGGTGCCTGCCAGGGTATGGAGTGGCATTAGAACCGATTCTGTTAAAGAGACAAGAAGGTAACAAGTAAACCTTTTGCTCTTCTTTTTAAAAAAATTAATTTTCAAACAGAAAGACATCTTTTAAGAAACATGAGCAAAAATCTTCCTGCTGGGCAGTTTAGGTCAGGGATCTGCAACCTTTACAAACCAAAGAGCCAATTTTGCCCTCAGCCCAGCTAAAAAAACTTGTTCAAAGCCGCATATGTCACATTTGAAAAAGGACAACTTATATTTTTGATAAATAGTTAACAGAGGGAATTTGTCATTTTTGAAGAACCACAATCTCATTTTTCTAGTTTAGTTTTTAAAATAAAAACTAAAAAACTTTTTAATAGAGTAGATTTTCCTACATATGATGTCGATATTTGTGCAAACTGTTTTTTTTCTCTTTAAAAGTCTGTAGTTTCCAAACTAATGACAAGGAAAATTGATCTTAAAGAATATTGCTGGTACTTTTAGAGTCATTATGTTGTGGAAATTTAATGCAATTGTTTCACTAAATACAGGTAAAACCTGAATTTATCAGGTTTAAAAATAGATTTAAAAATATTAGTTGGTTCTTTATGATTTTTAAGCCTGTTTTATTGTAAGAGCCACCATGGAAACTCCAAAGAGCAGCATGTGTCTCCAGAGCTGCAGGTTGCAGACCCCTGGTTTAGACTGAGATATGGCCGTGTTGAATACAAAGACTATTCTTAAGAGCTTCTTCTTGAGCATTTGAGCAGCTTTGCTGAGAGTAAATCCATGCCATCACTCTTGTTCCTTTTTCCCTGAGAGTCACAGAGTAACAACACATCATTCATGTCTTTTCCCCCAGAAAAAAGTTGCACAACCACTTCAACTGTTTGCCCGGAGCATAATCATTCAGAGTATGTGTTCATTAGTGTTAAACAATGAAGTACATGAGTAAAACCTTTTCGGGCAGAACAGCGCTCTTTAAGTCAGAGAAGTAACATGTATTTTGTCCATGCACACTCCTGGCCTGTCTCTCCCGCTCTTACCTTTCAGCCCAGCAGGGCTTTCTAGCTGAGTAAGATGTAGGAGATGTGGTATCAGTCAGACTGAAGATGAGAGCAAGAAAAAAAGTCAAGTCAGACCCCCAGAGGTTAAACGGATTGACTGTTAGACACATTCACATTAGTGAGAGAGCAGACAGAGGAAGGAGTGCTGCAAGACCACAGTACAGACAGGGGGAGGCAACATATATGTATTATTGTTTGCATATGCTTCTTAGAAAGCAGCAGGTTTACTGTGAATTCGAATGACTTTAACTGTATGCATCATTTGCTTTGTCTAAGTACAGACTGGAAGGGGAATTGCTTCAGGTTAGGGCCATATGCTAAACAAATGCTTTTTTGTCTCAAATATCAAATAATCTGAGCAACATTAGCTGAGAGGCTGAACTGTGACTCATACAAACACTAAAACCTGATTGGCCTGTGATGGGATTACTGTTTTTACAAGCCCCAATTAAAGGAGCTATACCTGATATTATTTTAATCTTTCTAGGAAAAATGGTTTCTACATGGTACATTATGTGGTAAAAGGGGTAAGTCCATAAAAATGAATGACTCACTGATTGCGCATATGTACGAGTCCAGGGCATTTTAGTTAGCGAAAGCGGCTAGTGTTTAGCTTTGGGGTGACGCTCTTTCTTTGCCAATGGGGTTACCATCTCTAACTTTCGGATTCCAATCAGCCAGTGAGAGCATTCCCCTATGGAATCCGGGAGTTACGGAAGTTAACCCCATTGGCCGAGAAAGAGTGTCACGCCAAAGCTAAACTACTAGCTGCTTTCGCTAACTAAAATGGACGGATGTAATATCAGCTATAGCTCCTTTAAAGACAGGCAAAAAGTTAATATTTGTAGTTACATCAACATTTCATCAACTGAGAAAAAGAAGTAATGATGGCTTTCATAGTTTGTTTCCAGAGATGATTGATGCAACCTGATGGGAGGCAATTTACAGTACAAGCTGCCTTCCATGAGGTAAAGGAAAAAAAATAATTTGAGAAAATTGGAAAAGTTTTGACATTTTAGCTGCTTGTTTGCTGAAAGCACAGTGACAGAGACATAGACTCCAAGAATGGAAGATGGTGTGTTCCTACACTGAGAGGCACAATGGGCTGGATATAATGTAAGTAAATGAACTTAAGATCCTCTAGTTTAAGAGACACACGACTCAGTTTCAAATCACAGAAAAAAGGGGAAGGGAAAGGGGGTCGTGTTTGGGGTAGACTGAAACTGAGGAGCGTGCAGGGCCGGGAATTCTGCTTTGAGAGGAAAGACACAGTCAGGTTGGCTGGGAGGAACACACCAAGGACTAAAGGTCCTCTTTTTAGGTGCGACGGACACAGGAGACGACGTCCTGGTCTTGACGCTGAGATAGTCTTTCTGCCCTGCAGGGTCACTGGCTTTAGGGAGGATGTTGGCCATACACTTTAAGTTCAAACACAAGTTAGGAGTGTCTGCTACAGCTGGAGCCACACTAGGATGACAAAATACAAGAGAGTAGGAGTCCAAGAGAGAGAGGATAAGAATCACACTTCTGAATAGAGGAGAATGTGGGGAAGATGCTGCAAGAGAAATACGGGATACCACGCTTGGGAAGCCAGCTAGCCTAAAATACCTGTGAGCGCCCTGTCTAGAGGACTCAGTGACTGGATGACTTTCATCATCTGCCTCGTCCCCCTCATCCTCCTCATCCTCCTCCTCCTCGTCTTCTTCCTCTTCCTCTTCTCTGTAGCGAGAGGAGGGGGGTCGAGAGTTGAAAGGAGGGAAGGGAGGATGCAGGCAGGTGGGAGTGAAGTGAAATTGGACGGACAACATGAAACCACAGAGAAGGACGATCGGCCCGAGAGAGAGAGCACACAGAAATGAGACACAAAGACATGCTTGTGAAAAGCAGAAAAGAGATTAAACACTCTAAGGGTGTACAGGTTAGTAGATTGAGACATTACTAGCTGTATGATGTTGGTAAACATTGGCAATGAAGTTACACATGCAACAGTTCCAGCTACTGCACATCAAGCTGAAACATCTATGAAATGTCATAATGAGATTACTATGATTCTAAAAAGATTTCATTCAGTAACCACCGGGCTGAAGGAGATATTACTGAAGTGATGGTGTAGGCTCGTCATCCATACGTCTGTGGCCAGTTTGCTATTTGGATTGCTCTTGGTTGTCTGGATTTCATTAACAATATGGAAAATTGTGATCTTCAAAGGCGGCTTGAATTTCCTGTTCTGCACTGGAAGAGGCTAACCTGGTATCAAATGACCTGCTGGATTGAATTTAAGCAAACCTGAAGACCTGAGTGCTACCGAGAACATCAGTAGGCATGCTGCTTACATAAAGCTCACTACTTATAATTACAGACTTTTTGGAGCATGTATGTGGCACTGTAATGTAATAAATGAAAGCTTTGTTTTCTGCTGTTTGTTTTCTATTTAAAATGTGAAACAAAAGGTTTGCATTATCATCATGGGTTACAAGTTGTAGCCTTTTTAAAACTAGGTAGTCAGAGAGGTTTGGTCAGTGTAACAGACTGAAGGGAACTTAACAAGAGACAGAGCCAATATCATGTGTTTACAGATGCTTCCTAATGCAAACTGTAGCAGGAGAAGGTTTTTGACAGGAGAAATTTGTTGAAATGTCACTTTACGCAAGCAGTCTCGTCTTTGTCATTTGTTAAACGACTATGTAATCAAATTTTCTGCTTCGGCTGTGGATAGAGTAAATGCATCTCTACAAGACCGAAACATAATACTCACTTGCTGTGAGGCTGCTTCCTGTGAAACAAAGTAATACTCCCCGGACCCAGAAATAATTTCTGAACCCTTTTTACTTGCAGATATATCTCTCAAGCTTTAAAATACGCCCCCCCGTTCCCCTCCAAGGCAGAGATAAAATCTCCTTTCTTCTCTTGGATATCTTCCGCTGTCCCATTCTTTGCACCCCTTGCCTCACCTTTCACTGATGTCTTCAACCCGTTGGCCACTGAAGGACAGGAGGCTGCTGGTGTGAGTATGAGGGCTGCTGGGTGAAGCTGGGGCAGAAGCATGGCCTCTGCTGTTCTGAAGCGAGTGTCTCCGGCTGCGTCGTCTCTCCAGGCCTCGTCTCTCGCTTGTGCCACCAACACTGGCCCGCCGGCGGTCCTTTCGCCCGCTTGGGGGCAACTGGATTTCATCATCTCCATCCTCATGGCGAAGAGTCATCTGAGTCAAAGAGGCATCACAGTTTAAGGGCCTGATTTCTTGCTTTCTGTAAGTTGCCTTGGCACACATTTAGGAAAGAATTCTACATTACAGTAATTTGCAGCAGCTTTGTGGCTTTCTAACCTCATAGATGTTGAACTGCTCTATAAGATCGAGATCGGTGCCTTTCCTGCTCAGGTGTCTCTGTGCCGTGGCTTCAATGGCCTGCTCTTCAAGGCAGTCCACCATGTCGTAGTAGGAGTCCTGGTCTGGAAGGCCTGCCAGAGTCTGATCCAACAGAGAGGCGGAAACAGTGTAAATAACAACAAATGTCTCATTAGGAACACGCCTCATGCCTTAGACTGAGCTGAGATGCTGTAGCATGTCCACTAGGGCTGTCCCGATACCACTTTTTCACTTCTGATACCGATACAGAGAGTTGAGTATCGGCCGATACCCGATACCGATACTTACATTTTGTTATGAGCAAAATATTGTGTCAAACCTCACCTCAAAACCTTAAGGTGTGACTGATAAAGCCCACAACAGAAGTTGTGAGAAAAATTGAGTCATTAATTATCAACCAATGAGTTAGTTTAAAATAAATTTAAAGACTTTGTGTAACACGGCACATTTCACATTTCTGTTGTAAGAAAAGACAACCTGAGTAAACCCTGTAGAAAATCTACAAGGGAAATCTTAAGGGTGCTGAGGTAAAAGTGCTGGATAGAAAATGTTGATTGCCTGGTATCGGCAACAGTATCGGATATTTCAATTCAGGCTGATACTTTCCGATCCATGTTTTTTTGTTGGTATCGGCACCGATACCCGATACTGGTATTGGATCGGGACATCCCTAATGTCCACTTGAAGGCTAAAGACTAAAAGAAGTCAATTTGATAAACAAGAATAACAGAAATTGGTATTTTTTGCATAAACCTGGCAGTGTGGATGTGAGATTTAAAAATGAAGATATTACATAAGTTTATTATCTGCAACAATCAATTAAAAGAAATGAGAAATTAATGGAATGATGCCAATGCATGCACTCCTAACATAGCACAACCACTTATCAGTGCAGGAGGATGAAGACGGACACAAAATATCTCTGTTGCATCAATTTCACAACTAAAGGCAGTTAATAAAAGCGGGAGTGTGCGTCTTGCCCTCTAAACATCTGGGTTGAGGCTTTTTGTTTTGGCTCTTGAAAAAAATCGACCAATTTTTACTTTGAGTCATCGTTCTTAAGAAACTTTGACAAGGAGGACAAACTGTTTTGCAGATACCGGCATCCAGGAAAGACGTCAATGAATGACAGCAGTTGCATAGTTAGCCAGGCGTAATAAAGCTGCATAACAAATCAATAAAGTTAGCTAGTTAGACGCTAACTGGGCAGGTTGTCATAGTATCAATAGAATTTCAAAAGTGAAGAGTGGGATCAACAAATGGCACAATCAAATAATATACATTGAATTACTTTTTATATATCCATGACATTTATCCCTACAGCATCGTAGATTGTCATGTGAGAAAAAACTGTTTATCCCCAAAAAGAAAAAAAAATCACAAATTCGACATGGAATTGACAGATAAGATGAACTAAGTCGTAGCACTGACACTAACTGGCTAGAAGATTGGGAATGCTGTCTTATATTTGGCTGCAGGATCATATACCAGACTCCAAAGCCTCAAACATCTCTCACACTTCAGATTACAAAGGCAGGCAGACTGCAGATAGGACGGTAAGATGAAGCTGGATTGTTAACATTTGTTAACAACAGATGGTGTAATCCTGGACATGTTACCGAAAACTTCACATATTTGACATATCATCTACACACACACACATTCATAGCCTATACAGTGGTGGAAAAAGGTTTTTCGGACACCCCATGCATTTGGCCAAATATCTAATCCATTCCAGTCTATTTTCTCTTAGCACATTTAAAAAAAGAACATTGTACCAGAGCGCTGTAAAATATAAGCAAAAGATAGAATAGAATGCATACAAAAGATTAAAAAAACAATAAAACAAAAAATACATGTTCAAATACACTTTTATGTCTTCAAACACAGTTTCTTTGTTATAGCCATAGCAAAAATATGCAACAAACCCTGAAAAAATTTAAATTCTTTCAAATTGAAAATATTTGTGATTGTTTACATTTCTAAGGGTCTCCGAAAACTTTTTTCCACCGCTGCATATGTACATGTACAAACTTTTATCATTGTAATATATTGGTATTTTCACAATAGGAATTTCAGGGCTCTACCATGTTTGTTATGCTGTACATTTCCTTTTTAGTTTAGGTTGTTACTGCTGTTGCTGTTATGATGTGCCACAATCAAGTTTTCACTACTGAAAAGTCACAAACGTGATAAGCACTCTCTCAGTGATGTGATAACATTATATAGAATGAATGAATCACACTTAGGAAGAGGCCAAACAACATCTGATCATATTTCAGAAAAACAATGCTGCTTGACTAAGAACCCTTCCATCTCTCATTAACATACTTTCCTCCTTATCTGAGGAGGCAGAAGAGTAACAGAACAGGAGACCAAAGGTTTGACAGTGAGTTTGGGCAATAATAGTTCCTTAAACATTATATACTGACCTTATTGATGAGTGTCATTGCAAACACCAGCAGCTCAGTGTCAACTCCATCTTTCTCATCCAGTATCTCCATGACATTGGACCACAGTTTTGTACCTGATCACCAAAAGGTAAGCATAAGTAGGCAAATTCCAAACAAAAAAAAACTCTATTCAAGTTCTGCATAGACCTAAACATCAACATCTATACTAATCCATCTGCTCATCTTATGAAAAAAAGATGAAACTATCTGAGTACGGAAATAAAAACCAAATATTGTGAAGTCCCAGCAGTCTTCCTCTTAAAAAGTAGCAAGAGGAGAAACAGCATTGATGGCTTTATCTCTAATAAGAAAGGAACACCTCACTGTCTCAGACAGGAGTTCAAATACATCTCCTCATCAGGAGACTGGGGATCATGTTTAGTCTTCTTACGTAACCACAGAAGCGATGGGATAAGACTGAGCTGAGACAGAGGGATACCTGACCCCTCAACACAGATGTCCAGCCCTCTGCTGTATGCCACGGCACAATGTTGAGCATTTAGACTGGCGGGTAACTGAAGCCTTCAGCAGGCAGGAGTTACAGCCTTTTTCAATAAGGCGTGATCCATGCATTGCTATGGAGCAGCTCAGGACAACTGATCCAATCACACTCTCTCCATTTCCCTGCTCGGATTGTACTAAACAGCAGATAATTAAAACTGATATGATGACAAATCCTGGAGGGACTTCATTCTGAGGTGTGAAATTATGTGACTTACTCATTGAAATTTTACCAGTAGCTACACATAAAAAATAATTTTGATGCAAAAACTCTTACTTGATAGCATCAGTCCGCTACACTTAATTTCCTCTGTATGCAAGTATTATAGATATGTAATTACTGCTGAGTTTTGTGCCCATAAAACTATTCAAGCCATTCTAGCAACATGGTTCTTCTAATCTTTTAGAGTTCTTACCTCTTTTGGTGTCCACAGTGTTTACAGCCTTTATGAGAAGCGCAGCATTGCTTTCGGTGTACTCAACGAACACCAGTAGCAACTTTAGAGACGTCTTCACCACCAAACGAAACTATGAGATAAAAAGGGGCATATCACAAAAAAACTTCCCGTGTCAAACTTAATATATTGTTAAAAACAATAATCTGCAAGAACTTCTAATTCTGCTACATGTCATCATAAGGTCAGAGCTGTTTCCTGATTGAAAGGTCTTGTAAGGTTTGATAAGAGTGCTTTATGCTTCTGACAGCTCATGGAACACAGAGTACAAGTCGCAAAGCATACAGATACCACTAGAGTAAAATTTGAAACCTGAACAAAATAACAATTAAGTGCTGAAACAGACATAAGTCTAAATATGGTAAAGTATTAAAAGTTTCTAAAGGTTTAGAACACTTTACACCGATACAAAGTGTGCAAAGGGGAGAGTAAAACATTTAGACATGGGTGAAATGCTAATAATACACAATAATACACAGCATCGTTGAGAGTGAAAATCAGCTCAATACTAGGGATGATGAAATCATCACAATGTAATTTTCTCTTGCAAATAACTTGCACATCATCACTATAACTGGACAAGCAACACTCCCACCGATCATGAGCTGAGTGATCACTAACAATGGACGTTTGCCACACAGGATGATTGAGGTGACAGAGTTCTCACTAAAAACAACAAAAGCAGAAGCCAAATGTTCTGTCAGTGTTTACACAGGAAGACAGTAAAGTCATTTGTAAGAACAGAGAATGACAGGGAAAAAAAAGGGAGCCAAATGAAACTCTCTCTTCTGATGCAAACATGTTCTGTTAATCTGACCACTAGAGGGCTGAAATGACCACACTGGCAGGAGTGTCCTTGATGTTGACAAAGCAGTAAATGATTGTATCTGTTTTACCAGGGCCTTGAAGAGATTACTGCGTTAATTTTATAGTCTTTCTCCTGCGTGAAAATTAAAGTGAATGTTTTTTACCTTTGATCCAACCAAGGTGTAAAGCCACTGCACTGTTTCATTGTGAGATATGAGGCCGTTCATCCCGTCCACATACAGCATGATCTGACCGAGAGCTGAAGAGAGAAAGCAAGAAAGGAGAGATTGGGAGAAACAGATGGGCTTTAATTAATGTTCCTTTTATTCCACTTTGCTTTTTTGCACTTGAAACAGTCAATTGTAGTTTTCCTCTCAAAGCAAAGCAGAAGCCTGAATGTTTTCTTTTAGCTAAGTAGAGGAATTTTGTTTTGCGAAGCAGATGCAACTTGTGTCATTATGGATATAAAACCAATCAATTCACAGCGAAAGACCACTTGACTTATTCTATTCTATTCTTGTTGACAGAATACATCTCTTGGGTGCGCCTGAACACATCATCAGGGATATAACCTGGGGTCCTTGGTGTTTCGGGTCCTTCAACATCAGACACTCTCACCCAGGCGTTCCAGTCATGGCTGATAGACCCAGCTTGTATTCGGGGGGCATTCGGTACCTCCGTGGATCTCCTCTTCTAATCCAGAGCAATCCCAAGGCTTACTCTGGTCCTCTGTGAGGTTCTTGATGGCTCTGCTCCTCTCTACTCTGATGAGGCCCAGTGCACTCATGGTTTTGTGGAGCGATAGCTTTGCTCCATCAGGATGACGTTTTTATCCCCTCTGAAACCAGAAGGATGTCTGGCCTTAGAGTGGTTGTAACAATGTGCTGGGGGAACTTCCACTGTTGTCAAGTCGGGTTGTGGGGTGGGAACCTCTGTTGTTGCTGGCGATTGTCATGCTGATGGCTTCCCAACTGGTTTCAGGACCTGGTTGTGGCGCCAGGTATACCGACTCTGCCCAAGACCCACTGAACAGCAGCTCAACATGTGCTTCTTGTCTGGGCAGAGTGGGCAAGTAGGAGACTCCATGTTCCTTTCAAATTGTTGGCCTGCTCCCACCTTGTCCAGGAACCCTGCTGCCTCTACCTCAGCTCACTGCTCCAACCAGGGCTCTGTGCCACATACACGACTGCTTGGGATACAGCTTTGCCAGCTCTTAACTTCCCCCCTGTTTTCACCTTGATCCCTTACTGAGCCACCTTGGGCTTACTGAAGTCCCTATACATTTTAACTTGCCTTTGTCTTTGTCGCCTTAAACTCTTCCTCTAGTGACTTCAAGGGCAGCTAAAGCTTGGGCAATGCTGCTAAGGCTACTTGACAGTCCCATGCACCTCCAGAGGAAGCTGCGAACTTTCCTAAGCAGCAGCCTCCTCAGGGAGGAAGTTCCCATTTTCAGTCTCATGATGGAGATGGGAACTTCAGATGAGATAAGGCCAGTGTACCCTAGGCAGGATACTGTGTTGGTATATCCATGCCTTAAACTTGCCTGGAAGCCCCGAACAGTCTACTGCTCTCAACCAGCTCTCTAGCTCCTGACAGGTTTCCTGAACAGACACTGAATCCTTCAGGCTAGGCTGCTGCTAAACAGCTTGCCAAGGCTCTGCTCTATTCTGTTTTATTCTTTTCTATTGTACTCTGTGCAACAACAACAGTTTTTAACAGTTTCCCTGAAACACCATGAATGCCTTTAATATTGACCTGTCTTCAGAATGTCAACATATTTGGGAAATAATATTCTTGAACTTTTGCGATGGACTGTGACCTGTCCAGGGTGTACCCTGCCTCTCTCCTGATAAAACCTGGGATAGGCTCCAGCCCACCTGTGACCCAATTGGATTAAGCCATATAGAGAATGAATGAATGAATTTTTTAACTTTCCCCTCACTCACCACAGATATGATCACTTACTTTTCAGCATTGTGCGCAGGTACAAAAGCATTTCCATTGTCTACATTAATTATGTAATAATTAATTACCCACCAAGGCAGATTTACATTTTCAGCAGTGTTAGTTTGTCTGTCTGTCTGTTAGCAATATAAGCCAAACTGTTATGGACTGATTTTGATCAAATTTTCTGGAAATCTCATAAATGGAATAAGTAATTATATTTTGGGGAAGATGTTGGATCACTGCCTGGATCCAGGAATTTTTTGTGGGATTACTATGGGGAAATAGGGGTCATTTTTACATTACAGTTTGTAACTAATGAAGAAAGCCCACAATAAAATAAGAAACAAAAAGACAATGCCTGGAAGGGGATTCTCTGATTTAAGTGCTTCTAGTTAATATTTTTTCTGGTACGTTTCGCCTGTTACTGAAGGATTCCACTAGGGGACACACCAGAGAACTGAAACATACAGAACTTTTAGGATTTTCAGGCTGCAAACGGTGAACATAGAGTAAATTATCTTCGTGTTTACTTGACACTGGGATCATGAAAAAAAAAGCTACAGCCGTGGAACAACAGATATTACTACAGGCATCTGAAGGCTGGTTTTTCAGCTACATTTGCCCT
>JAVQJG010160833.1:0-11452 GCA_036024015.1 Craterocephalus amniculus
GAAAAAATCATACCAGGAGCAAAAATGCATATTTTTGCTGTTTTACTCCTAAAATCTCTCCAGATGGCGATAGAGATCGCAGAATTACAGCTCAGTTTCCTTGTAAGCCTCTCACATCACATTTTAACAGCTGTAATTAGTGATTCTATACTCTTTTTCTGTAAATGTACATGATGAAGTGGATCTCTTTGAGACTGATGCTTTTGAATTGTTCTTCAAAAACCTATTAAAGGTCTCCAATGTATGTCAGGGATGAGGAGTCTTCCAACTGGAGGGCTTGAATTTTTTTTTGTAGCCGTCTGTGTGATGCTCTCGCTGGAATGTTCGACTGGACCCCCCCGTCCCCCCGTCAATCTTCCTGTGTCCCAACCATGTACCATTAAACACAGATGGAGCTGAATCCTCGTCCTCCTGCGATGGCTTTGGGCTCTTCTGTGGTGCGGGGTGAGCCAGCAAATATGAGCTGAACCTATCAGGAATGTGCCTGGCACCCTGTTTGCCCTTTTATGCATGGGGTTGGAGTGGGGGGTCATACCATGCAGAATGGAGTGAGAGGAGTTCAGGCTCTGATGGGAACCTGTAATCATTTAACAGAGACCAGGTGCTCTGTGTATTGCCCCAGACTGAAAAGAAGAAGGAGGTGAGGACACGGGCTAGATTTTATATGCAAAATCTTTATTAAATGACAACATCATTGCTTTGACACAAATAAAATAGAACGCATTTAAAAATATATAATAATATACCTATAAAACATAACAAATTACCACAGTTTGCAAAGGAATAATGGCAAATAGCTACAATGCCCACAGATATATTTCTTCCTGTACAAAAATAGCTCTATCTGCATAAGTACTTTGATGTAACCTCTATATAATATTTAAATAAAGGAGTTCATATATACACATAACTTGACGATTAGAAATAAAAAAAATAGATTGCACATGTTTTTGTACAGATAATAACATTTTCAAGTATGTTGAAGTCCACTTTGGACTGGCACATATCTCACAGAATCTAAGGCATTTTCCCTTATACAGTGCCAAAACCTGATTCAAACTGTGAGCATCAGAGCTCTGTAGACTATCTTCCTGTTTGGCATTTTGGGTGACGATGTCTCTTCCTGATGATTCACTATAATTTAAGTCCAAAAGGAAAAGTGCATACAGTTACTGACAGTTTTATGGAACATGGTGGTATAATCCTTAGATAACACACGCCAAAGTCCTTGCCTTGAGGAATAAGTGTGTAAAAGTCCCAGAATGGTAGAAGAGTCTTTCCCTCTTGAGTCTACAGGATGTCTTCACTTTGCCAGGAATTTGCACTCTTCTGTTCCCTCTGCCAAGCAGAAAGCAGCACCTGTAGTTCGCTCCACACTTCGCCATCCAGTGTCTTTAAGCCAGCTGTGATTGTTTGCACGCTCTACACTGCTGAGCTGCAAGCTTTTAGACAAACCCAGCTGTGGCCAGTCTTGCTCTGACTCAGTCCTCACGCCTGGAACAAATGTGCTGGAGTATACCTGGCAAGAGTTTGAGGCATTTGAAGGAATTTCAGAACAGAGCGCAGAGGTCGCTCCCTTGCTTTTGTTCCTGACGCCTCTTGCGAAGTCCCGCTCATGTCTGTCTAAGAAGAGCCTCAAGCTTGTGAACTTGTGACTCATTTGTGCTCCACACGGGCCTCAGCCTGCCCTGCTCCAGCCTCAGTGTGACTCTGCGCTCTGGAAGAGACCGGCGCCTCCGGCCGTATCCCTGAGGACTGATCTTGTCGACAGGAGCGTTGCCAATCTTCAACTTGTTGTTGAACTTGTGCAGGCGGTGTGCCATGTCGTGTAATATGCAGGTACCCAGTGAACAACCTGAGTTTTTAGACCTCTTGGTTCGGACGTTGATGTTGGTGCTAGAAGACAAGAAGGAGGAGACATGAATACCTGCTGTTCATCCCAGAGGTGTTAATCCCTGAGCATGCATTTCTGAACTTTGTATTGCTTTTTAATGAAAAGTATATCACATTTTCGAGATTTAATGACAAAGTAGAGATAAATAGCAGTTTTTAGAGTTGCATTATTCATGTCTTACCTGGAATGTGGCAGCAAGGTATCCCTGATGTCCTCTGGTCTGACAAAGTGCTCAGATTCTGCTGTTTTCTCTAATGTTACGCTGTCAAGATTCCGTCTCAGTCTGCTCCCCAGCCATATGCTTAGTCTGCAAGAGAGGGGGGACAACTCTGTTAGTCACTTGGCAAGTGACTGCTTAGCACAAACTGCTGCGTCTCGTACCAGATTAAAACGTTTTGATTATGAAATTAATCACCTTTTTTTCAGTTCAGGATTCACCTCAAGCTCCACACAATGTGCTACTGTTGCCAGCAGACAGCAGTAGAGGAAGGAGTGGAAGATTGTTTTCATTTTGGCTCCTGTAGAAAGTTGAGAAAACAGTAGTTAGTTAGTTAGTTCATTGTGCATACAGTTGATATTTAGCTGCATGAATTTCCCTACTGTCCCTCAGGGCGCTTAAAACTACTTCATACTGTATGTTTCTTTCTTACACAAGAGTCCAAAAACCAAGTTATTTGCACACATGATTCATTTATTTAAAAAGTTAAGCTAAGGTCAGATTTTGCTCGGTTAAGTAAATCTACAACCACACATTGGGCCCCTGGCCAGTAATGTGAAGGACATAGTCTACCAAGAAGGGGTCCGAAATAAGGCTAAGTGCACAAGTAGAGCAGAACATGTTAATTCATAGAAATTTCAGTTGCATAGGTTAAATAGCATGAACTGCGCTGTTCCTGTTTGATGCTTAATACCTTGAAAGCAATTCCCTCACAGACGCATACACTTTAAGAGCTGAACAGCTTATATAACCAGACAGATAACCTGTTCTTGTTTCTACACTTGTGCCTTGACCTCAAAAAAACAAAAAAGCCAGGATAAAGCCATCAGCTGGGAGCACAGCAATGCTTTTTTAAAAGGAAAGTGCACATACCTTCTTTGGCAGTTCAGTTGGATGAAAAAGCTCTCCTTGGATAGTCAGCTACAAGAGAATACTCCACAAGTTTCTTGAAATTACCACTGGTTCTGTAAGGCAGCTGTGTCACTCTGCTATTAGCTCCCACACACCAGACAGGGAGCCTTTATACAGAAGGTGGGAGGGGCTGACACAAAGTCTCTCATCCTTTTCCCCCACCCCATTCAGCACATTACTGCTGTGCTTGTTAATGTGGTGCACAATGCCACACAGTATTTGAACAAAAAAAATCATGAATGATGATGACTAAATTGGAAACAAAACTGAAAGAAAAATTGTTTTAAAGATCATTAAAGAAACATTGTGTCCTGTTTCTATCATTTTACATGACCACAACACACTTCAGTACAAAGCATTGCAATATTCTCTTAACTTATTTTTTTCTTTATATTTAATTTAATTGGGGGGGGGGGGTCATCAGTTTAAGTAAGACAACACAACAGCCTTTGTCCCCATGAGAATACAAGATGTTTATCTGAGCCTACTGCTTTCTATGGGGAGTATTTGAAATCTAAATAAGCACAAAAGAAATGGCTCAAACATTCGTCATGTAATATTTGAACTTGAGGTCAGCTAAGTATAATTTTTGTTTAAGCTCCTTTCAGTCTGTCTGGCTAATTGTAGAAAGTAAAATTTAAGGAATGTTTCCAGAGTCGGTATGAGGGCACTCCCCGACTCAGTGAAGTTCCATGTCAGCTTGAAAAAACACGCGCTGAAGAATCCGGGACAAGCGTTGAGCAACTGATTAAGTATAGTAAATATTCCTAGCTGTAAACACAATATGCCCCGTGTATTTGTTTGTACAAGACAAATATTAACTTTGGACTTGTGGTGTAATTTATTTTTATAGTTAGATAAATGTGAAATGGAATTTTACAATTATAAATCCTGTCTGAAAATGAAGTTGAAAAACAATCTACGAGATACAAACAATATTATTGGAAACATTTTTAAAATAACTCAGCTCATGTATCACTCATATGAATGTAAGACATTTTAATTTCCTTTCGCCTTACAAATGTGCCCACAAGAATCTGAGGTGATAAGAGAAGAAATTGAACATTGGTTATCCTAAATGCTTACATAGGAGTAAACTCAACCCCTTTTCTTGCTTGTTAAGAAGTCTCATGTCTATGAGGGCTTTTAGGGTGTTGGCAGTGCCATCTAGCCCCGTATATGTGCATGAAGCATGTTTACATATTCAAACTGACCTTTTTTGTATGTTGTGAAACTAAACAATAAAAAATATGAAAAGGAAGATATTCCAGTCAACAGTACTACAAGTAGTCTTCCAGATGTGGATAATAAGCACTCTAAGGGAAATAAAATAGCAGGAAACACTATGTGAAGTACCAAATGAAGAGATACCAGCTTATGATCAGAGCACTCATCTCACCGACTCACATTAGCATTAATACTTTATATTTGTACTGATATTTAAGATGAGCATATCATTTTAAAAAGATAGTATACAACTCAGAAAATATGAGATTATAGATCTGAGAAGACTGCAATCTTACACCCTTGCTCTTTGGTTTTATAAAATGTTGCAATCACCGGAGGAAAGAACATCCGGTTTTATCAGTCAAGAAATTCCAGTTTAGAAATTTCCAGCAGTCATGTTGTAAGGAATGCTTTCAGTTTTTATTTCAATTTCAGTTTTTCCTGAATGGGAAAAGAAAATCAAAATGAATCAAGGTTTAGTTAATGATTGACATGTTGCTGTGACAAACTGAAATCTTGTGATTCGTACTTTATCAGTACAATAAAATCTTCCGGAGTTTATTTATATCTCATGCAACCCCATTCCAAGGGAGGTGTTATATTTTAAAACTCAAAAAATACATAAATGACAACCACATGTGCTGTAAACTAGAAAATGTTCTGTAAGCACTTTGTAATGATAATTGGCTCCAGCCGACAAGTAATCCTCCCCCTTACTAGAGAGTTCATAACAAGAGATGTTGCAATCATGACAACATAATTCTGATGTTGCCTTTTGATTCCTTATATAGCAATCCTTAGTTTGTCCTCTGCTAAGCTGCTGTCAGAGTATGACTGACACTTTTTCTACCACTTCCCATTTTTCATCATGGGGCAATAATTATCCCGTGTGCCAGGAAATAGAGGCTGATTCAAAGTTATAGTAAAGCTACGATAAGCTTTGAAATGCTGTTTCTTGGGGGTCCCATCATCACGAAATTCCTATCATTCTTGTTTAAAGATAATCAAAACAGGCAAACACAGCATCCGCATTTCTTCGTGTTTTGGCTCAAATTCAACTCTAAGGCCCCCTCTGTCTTTTACTAGCAAACAAAAGCAACATGTGGGGAAAAGGAGACACTGAAAACACAGATGAAGAGTCAAAGAAAAAAAAAACAGCGGAAATTGCGGGCTGTGTTCCTGCTATTGTTGAAAGTGATGGTGGTTTTTGTATGTCCCACACATTTGAGGAGCTCCACGTGCTATACTACCTTGTGACAGCTTTTCCTGTTTTTATAAATATTCAGTATTTTGCTCTAACTGCAGGGCTTTCTTTTTACATGGAGAATGTAAAAACAAAAATATCTAAGCATCTTTTGTTCTGTTGTAGTAACTACCAGAACATTTTTAGATAACATTTGCTCTACAAATTTAGGAACAAATTCATAACCCTTTGAGTTTGTGCACTGTTATCTTTTGTAATATGTCAGTTTCTACATTTATTTGTCTTTTTGTTTACATTTTTTGCCCTCAGAAGTATTTTGGTGCAGGTTTTTCCCATGAGTTCCTGGAAAGCTGCAGGGGACATCATGAGACGGATATCACAATTCCCACTGCTGCCCCCTGCAACACAAAGTTTTCCTATAATGTGGTGGCTGCCCTTTTGGCTGTGCTAGATCTAGAAAAAAAAGTAAGCCATGTCTTTTAGGACCAAAAAAGAGGCTGTTTTCAGACACAGTGCTCTATTTGTAAACTCAAAGGGCCCACGCCCATGGATGTATCCTGCTCTTCCACGCAGGCGCAGTGTCGCTCTTTCTGTCAAAAATGGCTGTGCTTTGGAAGAGGGAAAAATGCTGAATTGTGTTGGTATATCTCGGGAAAAGCAGCAGACATGGCTAGATTGGCTGACTATTTTGTTGTCGTTGGATACGATCAGGAGAAAGCCGGTAAGTTTGGCGGCGGGGCGGCTCAGCAGAGCGAACTGCGAAGCTGAGGTTTGTGTTTCCAGGCCGTCAGTCAGTGTGTGATGATGTTGATGCTACATAGCTTTGCGCCTAGCTTCACGTTAGCCACACGGCTAGGCGAGACTGGAAACACTGGCTTTTCTTTTTAAACAGTCTGGTGTTTGGTACCATGCAGAGGCGCGTGTTTACATGGAAAAGTCACGCTTCGTGTGAAGCCACCTGTGGATGTTTACACCCGACGCGTGTGATAGTTGACTTGGAACAGTTGGGAACTTTACGTGGATAAAAAAAAGAGTCTCACATCCTGTCCCTGTTGATCATATTCCTGGCATGTTTAGCGTCCGCTTCAGCTAATGGAAACACACTTGTACGCTGCTCACTTCATCATATAAGTCCAAATCTGGCTACCTCCCTTATCATCTTTGACTCAAACAGGTCATATTTATTGACATCCATGTCTGCATCCACTGTTTTTATTGCGTCATGTTTGTGGCGGTGGTCCTGCGTTTGGAACATCCTGAATGCTTTGTTGTGGATCTATTTTTACCCGCTGCAGCAACAATTCTCAGTCGTTTTTGTCTCAGATTTATCGCTGCTGAACTTGATCATAATGGGCGTAACGTTATACAGCTGCGATGAAACGCAATCCTTGTGCTAAGCAGGAGCTTTGCTTTTCCTCCAGCTCTCCATTGCGGCCCTGAGTGGGACAGGAAGCTCCGCATGCTTCCACTAACATGCTCTGCCTTAGGTCAAGCCTCACATTCCTTTCATCCAAAAAACAGCTTCTCATATATATCTAATCATTCATAGATAAATAAATAAACACTTTTTTGATGTTAAGGCTGCACATTTGGTAATTGCCAGTTTGAACACGGTTCAGATCTCTGCATTTTATGACCACTTGTGCTTTTGAGGATGCAGTGTTACTTAATGAGTACCCTGGAGAAAGTTAAAATATTCAGCTAATCTGCCAACATGTTGAAGTTTCCAAGCCTCTTGTGGTGTAATCCATCCAGCGCCATGTGTGTCAAAGAGAGGCCAGAACAGCTGAATCATCTTAGTCACCATAGCATGCGCAATACATGATAGGTAAACAGTGTCTTTCATGAGCTCTGTGCATCCTAGCGCCAAACTGACAAATGATTATTTTGTGCTCGAGGGACAAAATGTTCCTGGCATCACCAGCAGAGTCTGAATGGATTCACATTCAGACAGTCTTAGGAGGAGGCAGGGTCATTGATTTTCCTTTTATTTCCATTCACCACTGATTATGATGATGATTTTGAGTGATTTCCTTATTACACAGTTGATTAGGTATTATGACAGGCGCATGTGTCATCCATGTGGGAGCCTGCGGGAGGATTTAAAGAAAATCGGTAGCTATTATTGGCATTTTATCTGAGCCTAATGACAGGTTTCAGTTACTGGTTTGAGTGACAGCTTTACAGAAATGCTCTTGTTTGTAAGTGGATGTGATTTTTCTCTCTTCCTCTTAATGAAATTCTTTTTTAGATTGAAAGTGCGCTGGGTAATGACAGCATTCTGATGCCTTTGCACGGAAAAATTGGCTTATTGAAGTCATCAAGTCTCAGTAAAGGTCAGCTGGCCGTCTAGACAACAGATTTTTCCTGTCTACCTTGCTTGTTAAGTCAAACCAGGAATCCCTACCGATTCATCGGCCAGCCTCCTGCTCTGTGCTGGCTCTTGCTCCGCTGGGCTGACCCACTTCTCGTCGTTAGATTACTATGGATGGGTCAGTTGTAAATAACACTAAGCGTGCAATCTGTTCAGTCGTGCCCCGGTCAGAAAAAAAACCATCTGTACTATTTGCAGTGATGAGACCTTCTCTGGCTGAGGCAAGATGCGGGGGAGGAAATTAATGTGCATTCACAGTAAAGTAGACTTCAAGTTGTAAAGATAATCACAAAAAAAGTAGAATTATTATGTCTAAGGAATTTCTTTACATTTTCAACATATTTTAACCCTTCCTTGTCTGTTGGGAATGAACAACGAATCCACAATTTGTTTCTCAAACAGCAGTGTTTGTGATATTTTCCTTGTGAGCCCATGATATTATTTCTGAATGAATGATTGTGCATGAATAACTAAATTAATGAGCAACATTGTGATCGATGCACCTGACTGAAATGATTGAAAACAAAAAGTAGTCATGGAATGAATTGCTTTTAATTCCACTGTTCCATTATTTTCTTATTGAAATATCCGGATGAACCTGCTGCAGAGTGGTGAGCGTGATGACAGGGAAGGCAGCCTGTGAGGCGGATTCCTCTGTTAAAAGCTGGACCAGTCTGTTTCTCTGAGGGCAAATGTCATGAGCCACAAAGCCTGAAATTATTTTCACGAATAATGTTGGAATGGGAAGACACTGATGTTGATGGATGCAGTCTGTGCTCCCGCGCTGCATCCAGAATACACATTACATTGTATTTTCTTTGTTCCCTCTGCAGTAAGGCACTGGCAAAAGCTTCATAAATAGTCTGGCTGACTTTTAACTGTAAACTACAATTTGCCAAGCAAAGAAAAGAAAAAAAGGAATCTGGCCAGCTGCTTTTCTCACAAAGTTTATTTGATGGATACCATGAGTTTTTATTGAATCAAACTCCTTTTTAAACATATTCCACAGATGCTGTGAAATCTCTGCTATGTGTGAGTTTATGGTTCAGATTTTCAGGACTGGACGTGGTGAAAGGCTTATTTAACTTAACACAAACCTGAAAAACAATAAAAAATATAGCATATAGACATCTGCTCATATGTTTTGACTCCATTCTACTGTAATGACATTATTTCATACTCTGGTGCAAGTCTGCAAGTGGCAGATGTGGGGTCGCTTGCTAATTTGGCTACAAGTTAACAATACAAGGCTCTTTTTAAACATTATTTTAAGAGCTATGTCAAGAACAATCACATGAAAGGATTGCTCCCTGAAAAAATTACCATGAATTGACATTCCTGTTAAGACGACGTCTCAAAGAGAGTTCGTTTGTTTCTGTGCTGGTTGTCTTGGCACACCCACAAGGAAAAGGCCTTGGCAAAGAGAGACCCATTTCTCAAAAAGTTCACAGTTCATGTTTTGTCTGCTGCTTTTGCTCACTTATTTAATCTAGTCTGAAACATGAGCTTCTTTGGTTGTTGTTAATGTCTGACTCTGAAGACTTGTATAACTTGCACCATTAAAGTATTACTAGCCTTTCAATGTGGACCATTAAGTGGTTTTCAAGTTTTTGTTGATTTATTTACCGATAGAGGTTCTTACTGTTAAGTAATCGTTCATTTTAAGTCGTTTCAGGTTTTATTTTGATTACAATACAAATTCTTCTGGCTTTTGGTTTGGAGAAAGAAAACCAAAAAAGCCAACGCAATCATGTGCCTTTTTTTGCACAATTAAAACTCTTCTTTATAACATCCAGAATAAGACAATGTAGGTTTTTTCAGTCAGGAAAAGACTACCTTCAAAGCTCAACTAAGTATTAACTTTTTGATAACCAGTACATGATTATAACTCACAGCTGTTTATTTATGCTAAAGTGACAGCCAAAAGCCTATGTAAAGTTAATAAGTTCCAAATGCAGTTAAATAATGTCATAAAGTTAACAATGTTTGGATACATTCACTGAAGAGCTCTTGTAACCACTAGAGATGTTGATTTTTCTATCGTCGGTGCCAGATCATGAAACGCTGCCACATGTAGTTGGCTTTCTTAATCAATAGTAATTAAAGGCAAGCTTTGTAGTCTGGTTGGTGTTTCCAGTGGTATCATAAACACATGTATAAACTGCGGCTGGCTCAGTGCTTATGAGTTATAGTTTTTTAACTAAATTTGCAGAAAAGGTGGAAGCCTCACAGACTGAGCTGTTTGAAACCTGTGCAGTGGTCTCGGCATGTGAACTTTACATGAGCAGCGCATGTTCACAGGGAGAATAGTTTGAACTCGGGCAGCATGGGGCCTTTCTGCGTGGAGAGCCATGTTCTCCGTGGGTTCCCCACATTCCTCCCGCAGTCCTGAAATTGTTATGTGGAATTTAGAAACACTGATTGACCTGTGATGGACAGGTAAGAATATAAATTCATCCAAATATATTTTGTGTGACAAAATTATGTCGATATTCAAAACTACAATTTTGATTTTTTTTTTAAATGACATTTTTTTTCCTAAAGCTTTTTGGGAAAAATACTTTCTTTTGATAAATACTTGTACCAAAAATGGAAATGTTCTACATGTGTGACCGTTGTCAAATATTCACATTATTTAAAAGTTAAGACAATAAAGCAGAATATAGTGTGAATCTGACTCCTACCTGAAGTCTCAGTATTTTTAAAACTTATAATAACCACACCTTTGGATTTCAGCGTTTTTCTTTCATGTTTGAACAAACTAAGCAAATGTCTACAACAATCCGCCTGTTATTTCTGAAGTTCTTCCTGTAAATGAGTGCTGTACTGATATTTTTAATGTGGATCAGTATTGTTGGTTTGATGATCACTGATGTAGATCCATTGATTTTTAGACCCCTCATGCATATCAGGAAGAGATAGCATAGGACACCAGATGTTTTGCCTCCGATTTAGTAACATCTAAAATAATAAACTGAGCTCACACTTTTTTAGTGTGTCTCTGTTTTGTCTGTTTTTCTTTTCTTTTTCTTTTTTTTTTTTTAATAAACCATTATTTTTAATTTTATAATAAAAGGTTGACATAGGTCTGGTCATGACTGATTTTGGTTCTGGCTTTAATCTGCAAGAAACTGAGTCAATTTTTGTTTACTATGTGCAAATGTGAACTGCGTTTACCACAAAAAGTTGTTCTTCGCCAAACTGATTAAGATCAATGATGATTGGTGGATCACTGTGCACAATGTGTGTCAGGTACCTTTTGAGTAAATGAGACGCTCATTTGCCTCCTGCCTTGCGATGTGACTATTAAGCCACTTTCACACTGAAATTAGCGCGTCGACGCGGGTTTTTCAAAGCTGAGTTAACCCGCGATCAATCGGCATTTGGCTCCTTTCACATCAACAAAAAAACGTGCGTCTGATCATCTGCTGGCAGCTGCGTTGCTCACAGATGTGAGTCTGGTGATGCAATCACGCTGCGTTCACGGTAACCATGTTACCGAGCACAACAGAAATCTAGGCAAGTAAACAATAATTGTTGCCATTTTTCTGACTTGTGTAGCCTATTTTTAAGTTAAAGTTTTGTTTAAAAAAGTAAACAATGTAGAGCGAGTCAGACAGGAGT